>JBBPRP010000054.1:0-30146 GCA_038093135.1 Leccinum longicurvipes
ACCCGTGGGATCGGCAGTATAGGGCGTCATTTGGCGGGAGCAAGAGCGCGTCGGTGATCACGGATGAGGCTGTCGGTCAACTGGAGTTGATTACGCATCTGAAGCAACCCCAGCCTGCTATTGCCTCGTCGGAGCCTTCGAGCTCGCTCATGAGCTGCATCCGGTGCGCCTTCACGGACGGCTCTGAGCTTTCGATGGCGAGTCCGCCTGAGCGCAACAACACTCCGACGGTTCTGGAAGCTCTAAAGTTCGCGGCGTTGTTGGCGTCTATGGTTATCGGTCGAGTCGGGGTCAAGTACGAGATATCCCCCAGCGAGGGCGCCGGAGCGAATCATCAGGCACCCCCATGGGATCGACGGAAGCTGCGCGGTCCAGGAGTGAGGGAGGCTCCGTATGCCAGTGCATCCAGGCAGACGCATACCCATTAATTGCCAGGCCCTGCACATATATACCACATGGACGTTCTCCTAGTATACCCTGCATACGACTTGGTGGCATATACTAGTTGGAGTTTCTGTAATTCAACTTGCAGAGTAGGTCTCCGCGCCCAGCTCAAACATCGAATTTTCAAATCCAGCTTCATCGCGGCAAGAATCGTCGGAGATTGGCGGGTTTTGAACGTACTGCATCAAGGTGCATGTTATGAAGCTGTGAAAGTCAAGGTAGCTGAGCGAGTGTTAGTTCTGTATGGTATTGAACCTCCCAGCGAGCTTGCTGAGGAGCACCCAGAGCGAGGAGACCCACCAATCTCCGACGATTCTTGCCGCTCGCATGTCGCTGAACATTTGATCTCCGCTGACAACGGCGAACAAGTTGACCGCCATCGTCCAGGCTAGATACACCCTTTGAAAGAACAATCTGGATAACGAACTCCCGGCAGGTGAAGTAGGCCGTGGCCTGGGCGTCAATCCATCCACGGTGACTTTTCCGTCTCCGTCGTCGTATTACATTACATGACGCGAGCTCCATTCGGAATGGTGTACGTAGGATGCGACCAGCCCTGGTACCACGCTACTCCCAACGCGCATTGCGGACGTGCTTCTCGCAGTCCAGATGGAGAAGCTCCGCGTGGAAGAGGCGTTGGCGGCGCGGGATAACGTAGTGGCTTGCCTTGAGGAGGCGTACGCTTCCGTTCGCCAAAAGGCGGCAACGATATCGCGGTTGGAGCGAGAGTTGGAGACGTTGAAACGACCTTCGACCCCAGCTAATGCGAATTCGGCCAATCTTGAAGTTACTTTCATGAAACTGCCGGGGACGCCACAGCTACAGTCGAGTCCGGGTCAAGCATTTGAAGAATATATTGATTCGAAGCAGCAGGCGGGTTCTTTCGTTTATTCTACCCTCTAAGTGTTGCTCAGGATGGTCAGACTCAGCCGGGGCTTACGCAGGGAACTCCGAAAACCCCTCGAGGGGTGTCAAACGACTCTCCGTGCACACCCGACGCGCATATAGACAGCTTGCAAAGCAACTCGGCTTACTATAGACAGGTCTTTGTCAATAGGCCCGCACTGGTGAGGAGGCTATCATACACCCCCGCTGAGCCAACGCCGTCAGACGACGGAGAGAGTCAGGTGAGTGCATATATGCGTTGTTCACGGTTGAAACCATCCTTCGTGGTATAGGATGCACTCGTCTTTTCCAAGGGATCAGCGGAGCGAACGATCGCTGCGAGACAAGCGATGCTCGCGACTCTTCCTCTGCCGTCAGGTATCCCGGACGATGCTCTGCAACCAATCATGATTCACGCTGCCCATACGCTGCACGAATTCCTCGGAAATGCTTGCGGCGTAGGTCTACTCCGAGTTGCTTCTATGACACTGACACCCTCCAGCCACTCAAGGATTTGTGAGGGCTTTCTCGTGACGTTGTCTATCTACTCATCTCCTCGGCTATTGGAACCGATAATCAAAGCAGACTGAAAAACTACAGAGTCTTGGCACAGCAAACGACGTACTGGTGTCCCGACAGAGAAGAGCATGGTTACTTCCTTACGCCTATCTTTAAATGCAGCACGAACCCACGCGTGACGACGGCACATCGTTGGTCCATGGTCGATGTGATTGGTCAGATGGGCGAGGCGACGGGTGAGGCGACGCCTTCGCTGGGGCACAGGCTGATGAATCTTTATAGAATGCTTTTATAACAAGGACGGAAAGTGGTACTACGCCGGCACCTACAAGGCTTTCCGGATCGACGATCTCAGCGTCCAAGAATGGGAGTGTCTCTCGGCCGAGGTAAATTGCCAGACTATACAGGATGGTTTGGTCGCGAGGACATGTGTTTTTGCAGACGACGCAGGCAATCGTGAAGGACACTCTGGCCGACCGGAAGAACGTGTCGCCTCAAAACCACTACGAAACATCGCAGCTCTATGCCGCAGGGGCTCTGCGCGTCGCCTGTATCGGTTTGCAGTGTGTTGGATTCGACGACGACCTGTATCGCGGTGTTCTCGAGCAAGCAAGATTCGTTTACTGGAGCCGTAACACAGCATAGACGCCCATCCGGACGACGACAAGCGACGATTGAGGTGGTTTCGTGGACATTTTTATCATGACTTTCCTGTGTTTTTGTGGGCGGTGAAAATAAGAAGTATTCGTTGATTAGTCAGCAGTAGTACTTTAGTCGACCAACGACCATGGACGAACGCGGAGACGCGCTGCTCGCCCTCCGCCAGGCGATCAAATCTAAATCGTCCATTTCTTATCTCGCTCAAGGTCAGCCAGCCAAGACCCTCCTCGCTGCAACACACCTCGCACTCGGCGCCGCCCTTGCCCTCCCAAAAGCCTCCCCAACTCGCTACACCAAACCCGGCGGTTCCAATGCTGCCGACGTATACACCCTCGAGGCCGTCTATCTCGCCTGGCTCCTCCGCGATGTACCCGGCGCAGAGTATATGCGCCAAGCGCGCGAGAGCGGTCTTACCGTCGGCTTCGTCAGCGTCACCGAGCGCAAGAGCCTCGTGGAGTGGTTGGAAGGCAAAGTCGCCGATCTCGAACGCATAAGACCGTTGACGAGTGGTAAGTCTGGCTCCGTGTGTGTGTTTGCGTTTGCTCACTTGGTCGTTAGAGTCGACGACGCCTCCAGGAACGCCGCCTCGTCGGGGCACGACGACGACGACTGCAGTGCCCTCCTCTGTGACGCCTAAACGTGCTTCGCATGTGCATGCCGCTGATGCGTCGTCGCCCTCCAAACGTCGGTACGTCGCCGACGCACAGGACGTGGCAGTCGTCAAGCGCATAAAGCAAAACGAGGTCGAATTGCGAGATAGGAACACCGTCTTGAGGGGTACAAAACCCAACGTGTGTCCTCTTTTTTTTCTTGGTGGGCTCACTGGGCACTGATATGACGCGCAACTAGAACTTTTCGGGTCTGCATTCCAGCTTTACTGAGCGACTGAAGAGGCTTCGGGATGTCAAACCCGGCAGCGCAGCTACGCCCGCACCCTCGGCTGGTCTGCCCATGCAAGCGCGTAAAGCTAGTACGTTCCCAGTTTCAGTCCTACCTACAGCCTCCCTCACGTGCACCAACATTTTTCTTCGAATAGAAAACATGTTCCCGATCATCATGATCTCTTCGTCGCCTACGGCATTGATCACTATGTACAACGTGAAACGGTTCTTGCAAGAAGCTGTGTAAGTTACCCCTTGCCCTCCCTTCTTGCTCTTGGTCGCGTGTCATCTGCGCATACGTCGTGCCCCACGCGACTCGTACTCACCCAAAATTCGCCTCCAGCTTCGAACCGTCAACCACCGCACGCGAACGCGCAGCCACAGCCGGCAATCCCCGTGCCGAAGACCTCCTCCACATCGACCGACGGCGTGACCCACCAACTGCTTCTGCTGCCTTTTCCGTACCCACCGGCCCGTCTTCGTCGTCCGCATCTTCCCACGGTGGTTCGTCCAGCAGTGGTGGCAGTAGTGGCGGGGGCACAGTCCAGCGATACTTTATTGTCGACAGCACGGACGCGCTCCAAAAGTTTGGCGCGGACGCGTGGGAGCGGGTCGTGTGTGTGATGACGACGGGGCAGGCGTGGCAGTTTCGGCCGTACAAGTGGAACGAGCCAAGGACGCTGTTTCATCATGGTCGGTCTTCTCTTCTCTTCCTGTATGCATTTTGTTTGACACTTGGTTGTTGGACAGTCAAGGGGATATACTTTACGTGGGCCAACGATCCGCCCAACGCCAAGATCAAGAATTGGAACGTGACGGAGCTCAAGGTGCGCGTGTTGTGCTTGGGCCTTTCTCGCCTGCATTCTCACCCTGTTGTACTAGATCGACCCGCACCGGAGACACATTGACAAATCGGTGGTGGCTCATTTCTGGAAGATCATCGACGACTGGACGCTCGCCAACAAACCGTGGTTGCTCAAGTCGTGAGGAGGGGGAAGGGGCAGCGATCGTCCTTTCAGCCATTTGTTGTATGTTGCACAGTCTCGTTCGATTTTATTCATTTCGTTTGTGTGAGAGAAAACTGTACGTTGTGCATGGCAGGGACGCTGAACCGTGCTGTGCTTTTCCCATCTTCTTTCCTCGACAACACGAACGACGATGATACAACCAAAAAGGCCCATAGATTTCATGAGAAAGAAAAATCCAAAAGTTACGCTACATATCGTGTATAGAGACGGTCGAGTTATGCATGATCAGAGGCTGGTGCCAAGTACACATTAAGGAAATCGTGGGCGACCCAGCGATGACTACGACTGACTCGGAGTTGATCATCATGCATAAATCAGCCATCAACGGTATCTATCGATCATCCAGTGATCCCGAGGCACGAAAGTTCCTTCCGAATTTCCGCCTCGCCCTCCATCTTCTTGATCTGTGTCACCTCGAGACGCTCGCCCCGTTTCGCCTTTTCCTTGAGCTCCTCGATCGCCTTGAGCTGTAACAAAAATGAGTCTGTCAATCACAAGACCGACAACAACAGACGCTCACCTTCTTGTTCAAATTCCGCACCTTCTTCGCGACGGGATCCAACAGCTCTGCGCCAGGCGTCGGCGGCACCGACGTCGTTGTCGCAGGCTCTCCCGCCGCCCCCGCCTCGCTCTTGACGCCATTTTCACCGCCGTTCGTCTCCACCACCAATAATCCGTTCGTCAGCACGTCCAATGATGGTCTCGCAGATCCAGCCCCAATCGGTGTCACTGTACCCGACCCCTCACCCTTGTCGCCCTTTTTCTTCTCCTTCTTTTTCCGCTTCTTGTCCAGCCCTTGTCCTCCCAGCCCTTGGTCGCCCACAGGGGGCGACGTCCGAGAACCAGCACCGGGCACTTGTCGACGTCCTCCCTGTCCATGCCCATTGACCCCGTTCGTCAACATGCTTCCAGGCGGATTCGGGCTGCGATTATACCCCCTCGGCGGCGTTGCACTGCCGTTCGCTGATCCATTCCCGGGCACCCGCGGTGTCCCACCCTCATCTTCGCGCTTAAAGATCGCTGGCGTCGCGAGCCCACGAGCACCGGGGGGACGATAAGCACCAGCGGGCTTGGCAGCCACAGGTTTTGAGGACAGCGCGGCAGTCAGGACGCTCGCAGACGGCTGGGGTGCTGGCGGTATGGTCTGTCCAAAGGCAGGTGCCTGGTCGACGGGCATCGGGCGCCAGCTAGCCTGATATAGTTCGTCGACGGCCTGAACGTGGACAAGCGGACCGGTTGCGTGCCAGATCTTGATCCCGTTGTCGACACGCAGACGAGGAGAGAGTGTCGCCGTCAGCAGGAAACGTCCATCGGGTGACCAAGAACAGTAAGACGTGTTTGGCGCATCGATGGTGCATATCTTGTTGAGCATGCGTCGGTCAAAGACATCGATCTTGCCTGCGAGGTTACCAAATCCGGCTAGGAATAGAAGGCGTCCCTGGGGATTAAACGAAATGGTGTTGTGTGGCGCCGAACCAAAATCGTGGAGCGTGCGGACGCGTTGATCAAAGAGCACCGTTTTGGCGGGCATAACTGTTGAAAGAGTCGAGTTATCGGATGACCACGAGACAGAGAAGCCAACTCACAGCCATAGACAACTGCAAACTCTTTGCTGTTGGGGCTCCATGCGACATCGTGGATAGGTCCTTCTTTGTCGAGAGCGACGCGGCAATCGAAATTACCCGCCGCACTCAGAAGATACATGGACGTCTCTCCGTAATAACTCATGTTTGAGTTATCTACCTCGGTCTGGGTGACGACGAGGGCTTGTGTCCCGAGGTCGTTCCACTTGATCTGGGCACGATCGGCCTTGTAAAAGGTCTTTGAACACGTCGGCACGCCGGAAAGGGTAAGAAGACCATAAATCTTGACGCTAGCAGGAGCACCCTGTTATGCGCTGAGAAATGCGCACTCGACAACGGTACTGAAACGAACCTTTTTCTCCGCAACAAAAACAGCGACGGATGGATTCAACCCAGGACTGAGTGATACCATTGACGCGCCTTCAACCCTGAGTTTATCGACCACGCCTTTGCCCCACTCGGCAGGACGGAACACCTGCACCTCCTGCGAGACAAGGCGAATGGCATGCGACTCCGAGATGGTGTACTGTAGATCCCAGCCTTCCTGAGATTTTTGAGTGAAGGCAATCAGCTCTTCACCTGTGGAGGCGGAGAAGATGCGGAGGTTCTTGTGCTGCGCGCCGTCCTCGAGCTTGACTGAGGGGGGTGGGAAAAAAAGATAAAATCGATTATCAGGCGGTGATGAACACGAGGCTGCGACGAGGTCGATTATGTACATACCAGGGCGTTCCCAGGTGGATATGTAGGTTCCGCGGGGGGAGAACTGGAGCTCGACGATGTTAGGGATGCTCAGTTCCTGCAACAGCTTTGCACCCTCTGCTTGAAAAATGCGAACGCTAGATCCGAGTGGTTAATACGTCAAAGAACGATGCGAGGCGGGACACGAGGCAGGACGCACACTGTTGGCAGGGCGTAGGCAAACAGCCTTCCGTCGTTGCTGTAGTGATAGGTGCGAGCTGGGACGTCGGGGGCTGCGAAGCCAGTCACAGGGACATAATCTGGTGTTCCCCCGATGAGACCAAGGCTCTTTTGAGCGCGGACTGAAACGAGTGGCGGTTAGATGAATGAGTTCTGATTGCGCCGTAAGCTTACACGCGTATTGCTGGGAAGGCTGCGACGCCATTTGGGATGAGAGACGGGCGGAAGAGAGAAGCAAATTAATGCTTCAAGAGGGGCTTGGGACAAGAAGGAGGAGGAGGACGAGATGACGAGTCAAAGTCAGATATTGCTTGTTACTGTACAGACTTTAGGGCAAGCAACTTCCCATTATCTTGACTACCCACGATGACACCGCCTACTAGGACGTGAAACGTATTACCTCTACCTCATCAACGGTCATTATGATGCGCCCAGATGAGCGGGACTATCTCTCCTCTTCGGAAAGGCGATGTGTAGTTTCCTTCCGATCGGATCGCCGGTGGAACAGCGCTCAGACATATTCACCTCCCAAACGTCCTCTATCAACTCAGTGTGAAATTATGTGCCTTCGGGCACCTACAGCTATCTTGATCTGTTCATACTTTTATTTTACTCGGATGAGGAAGTTACCATACCCTTCATCGCAGACGCACCCATCTGCACCTCAGAAATGCAGCAGGCGGTTCTACAACACACGTACCCTCCACAAGCGGACAGCGCTGTAATGCAGAACTAATGGCAAGGTAAGTCGACCTCCCACATCATTATGCTAACACGCGCTCAAGATGTTCTTTGATGACGTGTGCGCGAGGGGCGATCCGACAAGGGAAATGAGCAGGATGCCTGCCATGAGCCAGTAGAAAAGGGAACCCAGAACACGAGCTATCCCAACTCACTGCGTCACTCCGTTTACGTATGTTGGTGTGAACGTGATCTCCCCGTTCGCACCCTTGGCCAAGTTGAATTCGAGCGTCGCCAACATGGTGACGATCGTGCACCAGACGCCGGCGAGCCCCGTGTGCCGGCCTGGTAAGGCGATAAAAAACCTCCTGCGTAAGCCGAGGTTGTCGATGCATCACGTACCTGGACAAGATCACCTGCCAAATACGAATACGAAGTCGCCCAGGTCGTCTGCCGTCAACGTCCCATTTGTATTCAAAAATCTCTCTGGCTTGAATTTCTCTGCGTCTGGATTGACTTACCAACAGTTTGCAAGACAGTTGCCCCTGCAAAACATTTACTATGTCAAGAAGTGAGTACAAGAATACGCAGCGGAATCATGCCTCTGGGAATATAGTAACCATTATAAACATCGCTGGACGTGACCGCATGCGGAGATCATTGATACATACTTTGAGCGGAGCCTTGCGAGTGCGTACATAAGGGTCCAACTGGCCTCCATCTCAATGTCTCTCGCATGATGACTTCCACGAATGGCAAGCTTTCTCTGTCCTCAAACTGTGGCAGTCTGTCGGTCCCTATGGCGGGATCACTTTCCGCTTAAGTACACTTCCACAAATGCACGTTCTGAACCATTGCAAGCGCAAAAAAGCGCAATATTGAGCTCGTCTGTGTATTTTGTGAGCAATGCACCCGTCATATAAGTTTACTACGGTCCGTTTCTGTACCGCCTGTGGGCACGATGTGTTGTCGTAATTTAGTTTTTCTTAGAGAGACGCTTACCGATTAAAGCAGATGCAGCTCCCGCTTGTATACCCTTCTCACAGATAGTACGAGATGAATCCTCCATGGGTTCCATACGAGTAATGTGGTCCGACGCCATTGCAGGGTTGATGTGCTCTCCAGGTTCCTACAATACCACCATCAGGTTAGTCGACACCATTTCCTCCGCACCAATCCCAAAGTTTACCACTGTGGGTTCCTGGACATATTGATATGGCACAGCCAACATCTTGTTCCTCAACGCATACGCCTCGTTTGCCTTGCGTTCGATCCACGACCCGGGAAGCCAGAGAACCGACTTCTCAGGTGTCGATAACGAGACGAAAGCTTGAAGGTAGTTGTCGACAATGGATACGATAGGGTCGTTCCGAGGAGATAGGTCGTAGTTATAAAGCGCAGACATGGATACCGCTACGGAAAACCTACGTAGGTTTGGAGGCTTGTCAGGAGAATAGCTGACATCAAGTGTAAATGAGCGCACTTACGTAGCAAATGCAACTTGTATTCGTCCGGCTCATCAATCATGTTTATGATCATCTGTCGTGCTCGGCGAAGTTGCATTGGACGGAAGCTCAGGGAATTTTCGGCGCGGAGAGTTTGATGGAATATCCGCCGGCACATCCTCAAATGGTCGTTGTAGTGTATAAATCCAAAGTTGCAGTCATGTCCGTACCTAGGTAAATGTTGGGTTTGTCTCCAGGAGGAGTGAAATGTTTGCTCACGGCTCGACGGTCGCAATGTAAGGGCGGTCAGAATAAATATGAGACCGCTTCTCGAGGAAGTCATTTACAACAGCAAGTGAATTGAGGACGATGACGTCCGAGTCCATAAGCCTTAGATACCTTACATCACCTCCGCGTCGTCAGATCCAGGTATCATCATTCGGTGCTACACTTACCATATTTGGCTTCCTATTCGGTATAAGTCACCCAGGATTCGTTTCTGTTTTCCTTTCTTTCTTTCTTTTTTTTTTTTTTTGAATCAATTTTTTTCGTCTCTGTTGACAGAGAAGGCACTTGCGACGACCGGAAGTGGAGTCAGGCCTGGTGGGAGGGGGTAGCCCTTTCTCTCGATGCGTGTTTGAATAATGTGTCGAATTATGTCCATGGTGATCACCGCAACTTGGAGAGGCACCAACACCATGAGCTGAGCGATCGAAGCGAAGAGCAACTCCTTTTCTGATGTAGAGATTTGCTCTGGGTGTGGAAGCAAGATCTTCTTCGGGGTCTGCACCGTATTATATGCACTGAAACCATCATCTTGATGGCCTGAGAGAGAGTCTGGTGAAGCAAAAACATCGCACCCCGAGTGGGAAAGGGTGAAGCTTGCCTCCGAGGAGTTGAATACGGTCGTCAAGAATTCTTCAACGCTGCTAGATCCCTGATGGGAAGAAATACATTTGCATCGAGGTTTCGATTGGCTGACTAGACAGTTGGTTCGGTCTAAACGCCATCTGATCAGTATCTCGGCTCGGAAATTTGGTCATTTCTCGTAGCGATATGGTGTGAGATGGCAAGTAGCTGCAAGTACACTCACGCTCGTGACGTTATGTAGTGTGAAAATCACTAGAAATTAATTTTTATGATCCATGAGAGCCCCTACAATGAACACATTCTAGGTCTTGGAGGTTTCTCCGAGCATACTTAGCTGGCACAGGTCCAAATATCAATGATTGAACTCTTCATGCTGGAGGCAGGAAGTTGCCGTTTTGATTTTTTGATCCATCAAGTTGTTGCATAGCCAACTTCTTTGCAACACTTCCGGTATCTCAAAATCAAGACGCCGCTCACAACCTAAGGCTCCCCTCTAATATCGTAGCGGCGCGCTCGCGCTAACTTGTCCCCGACTCCTGAGAAAACGATAATGAACATGATAACACGCCATGTGATATATCGCACGAGCTGGAAAGCAATCTTGCGGAAGAAGCTCGTATAGATAAGACCACTCGTCCTATAAGAGCATTCCAGCTATTACCAATCATTGTATTCTCCTTGGTAGGCGCGTCATAATTTCAGATCTTTCCTCGCAAAATCATCCCCTTCAAGTTGCGAAATTCGGTTGGGACCCGGTTCAGTTGTGTAACTATTACGTGTTGTTAGTGTGTTGATGCTGATCGAGTCCGAAACCGTGAGGTAGGTGCCATTCCCTTTGTTTCATTTCTTAAAAAATCTGATCGGCGGCGGTTCCAAGACGGAGATCATTTTACGCTATGGCATATTCAGGTATACATATGTATGGGAAATTGTATGCCTCAGAATCAAGACGAGGTGACGAAGGTAAACAAGAGCTAGCCTACTATAAAATGGAGACACTGGCTCTCTCCCTTGCTCAGTAACGATGTCTTCCACCGTCCAAACCGCGACCCAGACCAGAGCGACTGTGACTCTGATCGCAGATGGTTCGAAAGGAGAGGATACGTACAAATACGCCCACCTCCTTCCACACATATCCACGGAAACCTACCCCCCGCTCGTCCCCTTTGAACACGTAGATCCCGGACTACGTGCGCTCGAGCACCCTGACCCCCGCGCGTTTTTGAAAAGCGCGACAAGCGTGGTCGAGATGACCCCCAACTTGGGTACCGAGGTGCGGGGTCTAAACCTCAGGGACCTCGATAGCGACGGGAGGGATCAGCTAGCGTTGGAGGTAAATGTGTTGTAGTACGGTGATCGCAGTGCCGCATTGACATGCGTCAAATAACAGGTCGCCAGACGCGGACTGATGGTCTTCAGGGACCAGTGGGACTTCATCGACCAAGGACCGGAGGGGTATCTAGAATGGGGCCGTCATTTTGGAAGGTTTGTCAGACTCGGTTCTCCGCTTTTATGCTACCCACGTTATGATGTCTATCGGGCAGATTGCACATTCACCCCACTTCAAGTCATCCAAAGGGTTACCCGAATATCCACTTAGTATATAAGTCAGTTACCTCATGGCCGGCCCCTCGTTCCGTCTGAACGCTTATGGGGACTTTTCTTCTTAGGGATGCTAAATCGACCTTCAACTTTGAAGTTGAAGACAGCATTACGAGTACCGTCTGGCACTCGGACGTAACGTACGATCTCCAGCCCCCAGGGCTCACGACTCTCTTCCTGCTCTCCCAGCCGACGACGGGCGGCGACACGCTGTTCACGTCCCAGGTCTCCACGCTCAAGAAGTTATCCCCACCGTTCGTCGCGTTCTTGCGGACCCTAAGCGCGTTGCACTCGGGAGTAGCGCAGGCTAATTTCTCTAGGTCGGGGAAGCGCGGGGGCGTGGTCAGACGGGATCCGGTGGAACATGTGCACCCGGTGGTGAGGCGTCATCCGGTGACAGGCGAGGAGGCGTTGTGGGTGAACAGGCCGTTTACAAGACGGATCTTAGGTCTGAAACGTGAAGAGTCTGGTGAGTGAACGAAAGCTAAAATCAACCTCAACCCAGAGATGATTTTGACATCTTTGCACTGTAGAAACCATACTTAACTTCCTGTGTGATCACATCGAGAAGAGTGGGGATTTGCAGGCGAGGGTCAAGTGGGCCCCTGGTACGGTGGTGATATGGGACAACCGTGTGACTGCGCACGTGAGTGGTCCAACTGGTTTTCTTCGTGTTAGGTTTTGTTCAACTAATGTCGCTGACCGTCGATGCCACTAACAGTCTTTCGTCGTCGATTGGGACTCGAAGGAGTGTCGGCACGGCGCTCGTATCACACCTCAAGCGGAGCGGCCTATCCCGGCTTGGGATGGATTAGTGCTGTCATAGTCTAGGTAGTAGGCATGACAGATGCAGTGAGGCGTACAAAGCGCCAAAATTTTACCTTGTTTACAATGGTTTTACTCAAGTCACTCGTTGACTTTCGTGTATGTTTATTGCGATGTCTCAACAAATAACTTGTGTATGGAAAGCCAGACGTCCATGCTCAGTCTCGTAGGACACTGATTATGTACCTTCCCAAAAATTACCGAAGTCCGGTCGATGGTAATGTGGTAAATAGTAGAATAGACTCGGAGCCTTATAAGGTAATTAGGTTACTGTCACGGTAGTAAAGCCAAGTTTCTGAGAATCAACATCAACATCACCGGAGCCGGAGTGCGCGCCAGCTCCCGCGGCAAATAGTCAACTGCGTTCATTCGTCCACGTCCGTTATTGCCCTGCGGCGTTCTACATCATGATGGACAGACACTGGATCTGGCTAATTTGGCACTTTCGTGGAAGGTCACTCGTGTCATTTTTGGAGAGGTGTATGTCTCACACCAAAGAGCGTAGTCCTTCATCTAAGTTGGCTGTCATAGAAGGAGCTTCATTACACAGTCGATGCCCCTCTCCACATCCTTACGAAAGGGGGATAGCCGCTATCACAGTGGGTAGTCGATTTACCAAAGCCAAACAGGTTCCAAGTCGCCATTGATCGTGCTTCGAACCTATAGAGACTTGGCATTGTCTCACCCAGATGTAGAAGGGTTCGACACATACTTATACTAGCAAGGCATTCATTGCGGAAGAACCCCTTCCTTCTCTCCCCTCTACAGCAGAAATGGTGTTTTTCAGTTCGACCACTTGGCTCGCTATGTTGGTGCCGCTCGCGGTCATTGCGGTGGGCATAATTTGGCAAACCGCTCAAACTCTCGTCGAGCGAAAAAGATGTTCTTTGCACCGGCCCTACCCCACTTCCCTTCGTTTGGAACGCCCTCTCGCTGAACACCGAAGAACCTTGGTTGACTTACACTGAGTGGCGGGCCAAGTACGGTGAGCCTGGCGCTGGGTGACGACATGTAGTTGGGCTGATAATGCGTAGGTGATGTGGTGTATGTTAGGCTGATGAATTCTGACATTGTCGTCCTGAACTCGCCCTTCGCCGCAAGAGGCCTTCTAGATAAGCGATCCCAGATATACTCTGACTGTCCTTTCATCGCAACTGTTGCCCCGAGAGTGATCATTAAAGTCCATCGCATGGTCCATCACAGTATCACTTTTGCCGACCACATTGTTGTAGATATGGTCATGATTGCAATTTTGGTTTTACCCCGTACGGTGACCACTGGAGGTTGCGCCGACGAATCTTTCATCAGACATTCCATGCTCAATCTGCCTTGGGCTTTCGACTGATGCAACTTCGCAGAGCCCGGCAGATAATCGTGAATGTCATGAGTGAGCCAGACGAATATCCGTTTCATTTCGCAACGTAAGAGCATTTCTGTTTACTTTGGTTGTGACTTGAATTTGTGTAGGTTTTCTACCGCTGTAGCCGTGTCTGCGGTTTATGATTATGCGACAAGTTCTCAGAATGACCCTATGATGCCGATTATCGACAAATTCCTCAAGACTTCCGTTCCGGTATAACATCCGGGAAGGCTCTCTTCCTCAAGGCCTCCCCGTTCTATGAGTGGGTCTTGTCCTTTTTCTACTGAACACAATTCAAGTCTTCTGGATCAGTGTTATTTGTTCCAGACTGGCTGCCTGGATCTTGGATCCAACGTGAGGCAACAAAGGCATACGAATGCAGGAAGCAGATTGTAGAGACACCATACCAATTCGTTCCGAAGCGCATGGTGAGCTTTGATCTGACTACAATAAGATGATTGTGACGTGGCTGTTATCGCTATAGGAATCTGGGGAGCACACTAACGCTACTATGGTATCAGATCAGATCATTCGAATGAAGAAACTCGATGATTGGTATCGTTGTGTCTACGAAACGGCTCTCAAGCATGCCTCTACAACTGCGTTTATTGGTAAGGATGTTGTGATAACCGAACGAATGTCGAATCTTAAACTATCATCGGGTATTACGCACAGGTTCTGTGGCAAAGGTTTGTCCTTGATTCGTGAGAACGGTGGGATCTCTTACGTAAATCGCAGACGAGTTCGACGTTGATAACGTTCACATTGGCAATGGTCGAGAATCCACATATGTGGAAACGCGCTCAGGAAGAAATCGACGCAATCATAGGGACTGATAGATTACCCGACTTTGCCGACAGACCGGACTTGCCGTACGTTGACGCCATCGTACGAGAGACGTTGAGATGAAGTCCAGTCATACCCCTAGGTATGTGTAGTCGCCCCCAAACCTGTTTTCAATTGTGTTCCTGATTTTGTGAAGGCGTTCTGCACGCGTCCACCACCAGCGATGTGTGCAACGGTTACTATATCTCACAAGGTAAGTCCTGAGTAGATGATGCTGGTCTACTCGGAGACGAAATATTCTACCTAGGGACAACCGTGATCGCAGACACTTGGTATGCTCCTGAATTTTCCTGCTTGCGTAGTGCAGCCTGGTCATCCCTTTCTTTCATCTAGGGCAATGTCGTGCGATGAGGCTCGGTATCCAGATACAGAAAATTTCATTTCGTATAGATTCTTGAATGCAGAAGGGATGCTAACAAATGCCGATCCTGCCAAGTACGTTTTTGGGTTTGGGAGGAGAATCTGTCCAGGTGGGATATACTGCATGTTGCTGTTTGGGGCGTGTGTTCACGCACGAGCATCTAAGACGGGCCGATTTGGAGTGGCATTGCAACGATGCTGGCCACACTTGACTTCAATCGGACGAAAGATGCGAATGGAAAGGACATCACCTTCACAGCGACTTTTGCAAACGGATTTGGGCGGCAAGCCGAGGACACTTCATGTTCTAGATCCTCTTACTGAATCGCAGCAGACAGCCTCATCTGTTTCCATGTCGACTGGTCCCTCGTGCACGCAGCAGCAAAGACGATCTCGAGCGCTGTTATCGCAATGATGCAGGAAAAAATGGGAGGGATGATTGGAAAGGTATACATAAGCCATCAAGAACCATGAGTATCAGTGAGGACGACGGCCTCAACTTCAAGTCTTGGGTCAAATAGAGTGCTATAGTAATCTTCAGTTCTTCGCGGAATCACTCCACCCATCACACTGACTTGAGTACACAACTCCGAGAACCCGAATCTCACATGGGCGTCAGAGTATTTTTCAATATTGGATGACCGTTATTATGGGGCTATCGTGTTCCATGACGTGGTATCCGGGTGCTACACGAGAGTGTAAGACTGGGCACCAAAAGTGTCCTGGTAGTTTGGAAAAATCATGCCCTTCAGGCTACCGTTGAGGAAAACCCCCCTGCTCCCTACGCGCCTTCACTGACCACTCTGGATTCGGAGTCTCGAAAAGGGTCGACCTGTAGAGGCCATTGCACCCCGTGGATAGTACATGCCCATTGACTTTCCCCTTTGTTGAGCAAGTATTGCTATAGGTAATATAGCAGGAAAGTTGACGTGCCCCCCCGACTGAAGGTTTTCGGCTCGAAAATGTGCCCCCGGGATAGTGGTAGTGAGCACCGACGTACATATTCATCTGCAAATGACTGTCTTCTACTCTCATTATTATTCTCTGGCGTCCTAGAGAGATGAAGATAGACGAAGATACGAAGACCGTGTGCCATTCCGTGTATTTTTCCAGAGAGTTCTCTGAGGTTGATCGAAAGCACGTTTCCTAGAAGTGGTCCTGGGGTAGAGGACAAGTAAAGAAAGCCCTCTCCTCCTCATCTTACGCCGAAGAAACCAATGGAAGATATCTATGGCCAACATTACCATTAGGACAACCATCAAGGGCCGGGAAAACAACAATGGTGGCATAGTGTATGAGGAAACAACCACGAAAAACCTTTATAGCATGAAATAACGTTTCCACTTTACATGGGTGTAGATGCCTTGAGACCGGGGAAATGGGTTTGAAAAGGCAACTTGTTCAGTGAATGACTGCAGCGTATGCTGAGATCGGTAGTACTTTGGTCGAAATGAGAGTTCGAGAACATCTAAACTACGAAGTGCATGATCATGCATCATGTTTCTTCAAGCGTTTCCAACTTACTTTCTTGCAGGGAGCCGGCAGCATGGGATGCAAAGTGTTCGTCTTCGCTGTCGACGATATTGGTCTGCGGAGCACAAGCAAGAACACAGTGCTCGCCGGTAGAGTAGTCTATAAGCATTTCTCACCAAGTCAAGGATATTTCTTGTATTGTCGGGCCATCGATAGTTCGTTGTCGTGTCGTGGATTTCAGAATGCGCGAATCTATTTCTTGGAAGCGAAAGTGGGGGGGAGGTCACTATTATGATGGCTCAAGCGTAGGTCCTGCACGGAATCAGCGGATTCCGTTTCCAAATCAATGTTCGAACTTATCACCGACAAAGATTGTGCTACTGCGATCAGAACGCACCCAACAATATAGTTTTACGAAACTCGATTCTAGCGAGGATCTGTTGGGAATTCGAATTCGTCAGTGGTGTTTGTCCAGAAAGAGAATGGATAGGTATCATATCGGGGTGGACCCACTGCAGTCAGAATGTGTGTGTGCATAACACGTCTCGCATCCAAGTCCGCCGTGCCGATGGTATCCCACAATGAGAAATGGCCCTTTCATCATCTTATTCTGGAAAGAGTGTTCGTCTGCGTGGGGATACGTCCTATGCATCGCCAGGAGCTGGAAAGAACAAGACTAGACGGTGACAGCGAACCGGGAGACATGCTCGGAAGTTGTGCCAAGCATTACCGGATACTAGTACCTACCGGTTACGGAGGACTCAACTGGACCCAGGAGGAACAATTAACATCGACCTTGAGCAGGATAATATTGTTAATTCCCGGTCTGTGACAAGGAAATCCTCGTCGCTGTTTGGAAGTCGCTGAGTCGTTGTGGTCTGAGCCATCACATCATGCACATAGCTAACCAAATGAGGTTCAGTCTAGGCGTGGGAAGCATTGAACCCGCGCTAGATCTTCAAGTTCCACGTCTTTACATAAGCCTATCCTCCACTGCTACTATACAGTCTTATTCGCGCTCTTTCATCACCCGAAGTACACTGGAATGACTGCACCAGCCAGGGGGGGACACAAAGAAACAGAGACTTTGTTCTTCCCCTTTTCTAACGTGATAGATAACGAGAATGGGGGACGACGGGAATTACTATACACGAGTCAATTTTTCACGTTCTAGAGGAGCGTCTGAATTCAGATATCTGATGTTGTTCTCGATTTTTATTAGGTGTACGGACTCTGCCACAGACTCTTGGACACCTTGGAATAACTTTCCCGGTGCCCCTATACCCCATCCGGGATGTTGAATATCTAATGCAGAGCCTCGTGAGAGCCTATCGGGCGCCTCTTTCATTGTGTAGTATGAGGTTCCTCAAGAGGGAACCCCTTCCAGGTGATCATAGATCCGCTTAAGAAACACCCTGTATCATAGGGTGTAGGGGCCTCGGGAAAGTTGTTCCAAGGGTGTCTTCTCTCGGTATGCAAGCCAAGATGAATCAGGGGTGGGTGATGGGGGCATAACTACCCACCCCCGAGGAGATCGGCACGACGATTCCCGATCTGGTATAGTTTAGTTTCAATATCTCCGCCCGCAGACAAGAAAAAGAGGCGAATCGGATGCTGTGATCACAACTGCCAGTGGGCCAAATCGACCTTTTATAGAAGCTATTCTTGGGAAGGTGTGCTATCTAATCATTAAGAACTTGAAACATAATCATAAATACATTATGCTACAGTACGTCATGATGACGTTGTTATCTATGGGCGCTGGGCACGGTTACCCGCTGCCCGATTGACAGAAAGACTCACGAGGCGGTTCTTCAAGCTTGGGTCGTGGGATCTCAGCAACCAAACACGGCTCATAGGCATCTAGAATTCTGTTCTCTTGTTGAGTTTGAAAATACGTCTAGTCTCCGAGTCTATCTGCTGACTTCCTTCCAATTTGTCTGGGCTCAATACTGGCCAGCACATTTCGGCAATGCAAAGGGTCTCACATATATAACGAAGCATGCATGTAGGAGGACCCTTATCTTTCCACCTACAATATCACACATGGAATTCTCTGCCTCGACTACTCGCCTTGCCGTGTTGGTGCCTCTCGCGGTCGTTACTGTGGACATAATTCGACGAATTTTACAAACTCGCACAGACAGAAAGGGGTACCCTCTCCCGCCCGGGCCTTCCCCACTCCCCATCGTTGGAAGCGCCCTCTCGGTTAACGCTGAAGAACCCTGGTTGACCTATACCGAATGGCGGGCCAAGTATGGTGAGTAGAGTGCCGTGTGAGAATGCCTGACTCGAACAGTGCCTAGGTGACATAATGTATCTTAAGCTCATGGATTCCGACGTTGTCATCCTGAACTCACCCTCCGTCGCAACGCACCTTTTGGAGAAGCGATCTCAGATATACTCTGATCGTCCTTTCATCGCGACTGTTGACCCGTATGTAATTATTTAATCCAATCTTGGGGTGGGCTTCTGGTGACTGGCGTCCTTGTAGATATGGACATGACTGTAACTTTGCGTTCACACGCTATGGTGACCATTGGAGGTTATGCCGGCGAATATTTCATCAGACGTTCCGCCCTGAATCTGCTTTGGGCTTCCGTCCCATGCAACTTCGCAGAGCCCGGCAGATGATTGTGAATATGATGGACGAGCCTGACCTGTATCCATCTCATTTCGCGACGTGAGAACTTTATAGACTACTATGGATCATTTTTGGATGTGACCTGAATTCACATAGGTTCGCAGCAGCTGTATCCATGTCTGCGGCGTACGACTACGAACCGAGCCCTCGGAACGACCCTATGGTGTCAATTATCGAGAACTTCCTCGAAGCTTCCGTCCCGGCATTGACGCCTGAGAAGGCGCTCCTCCTTAAAACATTCCCGTTCCGTGAGTGGCTCTCAATGTTATTCGGTAATACTGTATGTTCAAGTTATAGTATGGGATAAGTATTAAATGTTCCGGAATGGCTTCCCGGGTCCTGGATCAAACGTGAGGCAAAAGTGGCATATGAGTGGAGGAACAAGATGGTCGAAACTCCGTATCAACACATTCAGAAGCGTGTGGTAAGCCTGGTTCGCGCTGAAATAAAACAGTCATGACGCAATTTTTGTTGCCCAGGAATCTGGGGACTACTCAAACACTGCAATGGTCGCAGATCACCTCACTCGTATGGAGAAACTGGATGATTCTTATCGTCCTGTCTACGAAAAAGCCCTCAAATATGCATCTGCAACTGCTTTCCTTGGTAAGTATTTTTCTGACACAAACGAGCGTACGTCGATTGGTTATTCACCATTTTGCCCACAGCCTCTGCGGAAACGGTTTGTGCTATACTTTTCAGAATGTGTGCATCACTCATGGCAACAGACAACCTCAACACTGATGGCGTTCACACTTGCAATGGTCGAGAACCCGCACGTGTGGAAGCGCGCTCAGGACGAAATTGACGCAGCGATAGGAACTGGTAGGCTGCCCGAGTTTGACGACAGATCGAACTTGCCATACATCAACGCAATCGTACGAGAGACATTGCGATGGAGGCCTGTCGTTCCCCTAGGTACAATACATGCATGCCTGCCAACTTGTTTGGAGCTCATTTGGCTGATTTTGCAAAGGTGTTCCGCACTCGGTCATCGCAGATGATGTATACAATGGTTACCATATTCCTGAAGGTATGTTCTGAGCATGCACCCTACTCATCTGCTCGAAGAATGAACGGTCCGCTCAGGCGCAACCATAATTGCTAACATATGGTATGTACCTCTGTCCGCAGGAGTTGTAGCATGATGATTCAGTGTCATCTAGGGCCATGTCGCGCGACGAAGCTCGGTATCCCAATGCAGAGAAATTTATTCCCGAGAGATTCTTGGATGCCGAGGGAATGCTGACGGACGATCAGCCCCAGCACGTCTTTGGGTTCGGGAGACGGGTCTGTCCAGGTTGGCTCATACATGCGGAACTCAAGGTAACTGCTCACACACAAGGTCGTTTCTCTTTTGCAGGACGACACACTGCCGACGCATCGATCTGGACTAGCATCGCGACGATGTTGGCGACGCTCGATTTCAATCTCGCAAGAGATGAGGATGGAATGGACATCACCTTCACAGCGACGTTTGTAAACGGAATTACGCAGTACGTTGAAACATTTCACGTGCCAACCTTTCTTGCTAAAACGCAGCAGACGCCCTAAACAATTTCCGTGTCAACTAGCCCCTCGCAAACACATCAACAGAGAATATCTCGAGCGCATACTATCACAGTGACACGTTACTGTGACGCAGGGGAACGTGGTGACCATGGTTGGCGTGAACCTGCATGTAGCGCAAAGGGCTTCGTCATTCGATGGATGTACTTGAGATTGCGAATGGACGTTTCGGCTAGCCTGAACAGATTCTTAGCAGTAATATGCCTTTGAAAACTTTTAACTTTTGTAGATCAACCTCCGATTGCATGAAACCCCAAGGGTGGGGTGCCGTGTACGAGTATCCCCTAGACTTCCGTGCGATATTCGGTTGTTGACGCCGAAGCGATTGCTGGACTTCTGAAATAAAGCTGATTTGTCTTCGTACGGTCTTTCGAATTACACTTTACCTATGGTGGTCTACCCAACGGGAGGTGAATGACGAGAGTCGGCCCGGCCCGGGAGCCCGAGCTGTCGGAGCCGGGGCCGTTTCGTCCCGCGGTTGTGTTGAAAGTCTCAGGTTTTCTATAACTACCACCAGGCTCCTTTCTGAAGTGAACGAACGTCCCCCCCGCCCAAGGATCAACATTCGACCATGGCGCTGTCTCGAAAGGCCGACCCGAGCCTTTGGCCTAATTTTGAATTAGACCAGGTAAACTTAGATACTACTAGTCTAAGTACTCGGCCATCGCGACTCGTACAACTTCTCTCAAATTCGGACGAACTTATCGGAAGCGCCAGGTCGTAACAATGCCGTCGTCATATGTCGACACATTTGTTGTCCTCCTTCGAGCTTTGGGCTTGGTCGAAGGGTCATACAAGCCTATTCCCGGCCCACCGAGTGGCCAGCTCACGAACAACAGTAGCACCGCATACTCTAGTATGGAACCTGGCTACTCTAATTTTCTTAGCCCTGGCTTTTCAAGCACACAGGTCGATGCAGGATTCAACTTTTCTATACCCCGGGTCGGCTCGAGCTATGACGAAATGATCCTCCATGCTCCCATAGCTGGCACCACCGCTACGGAGTGCTCGGTGGTACCGTACGACCCCCCACCACCGACAAACCAGCCTTTTGCGCCATTCGACATAGCTACAGCGACTATATACCGCTATCGTCAGCAACAGGCTGTCAACCTAGGTTCGTGGTAAGTACCCTCAACTTGAAAGATCACATCCTCCTACAACCCCAAACTGTACTCCATCGTTTTTTTTCGTATACTCGATAGGTTCGTACAAGAAAATTGGATGGTCCCTTCCCTCTTTGCCTGCGCCTCCGAACCACGCACGGCAGAAATAGATGTCGCCTCAGGCTGGGGATCCCTCACGAACGCGCGCGCTGTGCTCGAGCGGCACTGGGACACGTTCATCAACCAGTCAGATTTCAACTATATGGCGTCCATCGGCATTAACACCGTCCGCCTCCCTGTTGGGTACTGGATGCTAGGGTCCGACTTCCTCGAAGGCACCCCTTTTGGACCGTATGCGCAAGTCTACGTAAACGCATGGCCTCGAGTCATTGGTGCAATCAACATGGCTGCCCAGTCTGGGATCGGCGTGCTGGTTGACCTTCATGGTGCTGTCGGCAGTCAAAACGGGCAGTCACATTCCGGCATATCGGATGGTCAGACGAGGCTGTTCAGCAATCCCGCATATATGAACAAGACAATGAACGTTCTGATGTACTTGGTTCAACAACTTCAATTTGCCACCAACGTCGTTGGCATAGAGATACTGAACGAGCCAGTGGATGACCCCATGCTCCCTGAGTTCTGTAAGCATGCTGCGTCATGTTGTATATCCTCGATGACGGTTTATCTCTGAGACAGACTCAAATGCGATAATGGCGATGCGACAAAAGTCTCTTGGAGGAGTCCAGAGCCTTCCTATGTACATTCACGATGCTTTCAACATCCAGCAGTATAGTTCATATCTATCAGGGCGCTCGGACTTCGTCATCGAGGATCACCATTCCTACTTCGTCTTCACTCCTGCGGACGATTCCGAACCAGCGTCTCAGCATACGAGTGACATCAGAGGAGCGATTTCCAGTGATCTTGGGTTAGCTAGCGCAAAAGCACGTGGAAATATGGTGATCGGTGAATGGTCGTGTGCATTGACTGCTCAGAGTCTCTCGACGCAGCACGATCCAGACGGTGCAAGAAGGCAGTTCTGTACGAGCCAGATGGGCGTCTACGCGAACACGAGTGCCGGTTGGTCGTTTTGGTGTGCGTAATCTCTTCCCATTTTCCTTAGCCAGCCACGGGAACGATCTTCTGAATGAGTCGACCAGCGTACGATAAAGAGGACTGCAATACGGACCAAGGCTGGTGCTTCAAAGCCGCCGTTGGCAAAAGCCTCCCGAATACCTTTTTCTCGTATGGGAAACCGCCTCCGTTGGATCCTGCTGCGCTTCAGCGTTCATATTCTGCAGTGGCTAGCATGACCGTCCCTTCCCAATCCGATATCCTCAGAAAGCTTGAAAGTTCCCCGATAGCGACCCAAGGAAACAAGCCTATCACGGCATGGAATGCAACGACATCCCAACAACAATTGTTGGTGAAGGGATACTCTGACGGTTTTCAAACAGCGAAGATCTTTACACAGCATGGGTGGTCGAGACTCGGGTTCAGGGAGCAATACATTCAAGACAGTCTGAGTGCGATGGGCGGAGAAATTTCACAAGGGACCGAAGATTGCTATCGCGTCGGGTTTAAGGCAGGACTTGCAGACGGTGAGGGCGTTGTTCTTGCAGCTCTTTCATGATTACGGATATACGCATTTGATTGTGCCCACGTTTCACTTACTCTTTGGATAAACCTCTACCATGTTCACCTACGACACTGTGATAGAACGTGTTCGAGGTATCCTTCGTTGATGTGTAAGTGGGGGGTGAATCGACTCAGGGAAACGTCTGCTATGATTCAGCAAGCGACCATAGACTGGTAACACCGGTTACGGACATATAAAGTTGATCTCCTTTTCGTCCACAGTACTCACCCATGGCCATATTGAAATCGATCGCATCGCGATGCTGCTCCAAAGGACTACGTTTTCAGTGCGTCGTCCCAGAAAAGCGATACGAAGATGTTGTCGTGAACAGATACGCCAACTCAGAGTCTCGAGGTGCATTGGTAAAGTCATCCAGATCTGCATCCAAGAACCTCTCGGGTATTAATTTCTTCGGGTTGGGATATCAGACTTCGTCGTGCAACATCGCAGGTGAAAAAGACGATGATGAACACATTAATGGACCTGCTGCGCTATGACACTAGCAGGCACGATGAAAGCGCATACCAAGCATTCGTAATGGCGTAACTTAGTAGTGCTGTACGTTAACTGACCTTCGAATAGAGGAGCCGTGCACACTCTAGATGAGTAAATATTGTAGCCAGAAAAGTTCAAGGAAGTCGGGTGCTAATCAGTGATGTTTTCGGAAACAGGTAGACTTACATCAGAACGCATCCTTCTGAGGATTCCAACCGACATCCAAGGCTACAACATCAATGCATGGCAAGTTTAGTCTGTCTTTGGACTCGGGCAGCCTACCATTTCCCATCATACTGTCTATTTCTACATCTGCGGGTTCTCGACCATCGTAATGCACCCTTTGTCCCAAACGTAGCATAAACCGTTTCCGCAGAGGTTGTATGTGTATAGTAGAGATAATTGACGCTCGATCATTTCCATCCCCGAAAATGCTTGCCAAGGAAAGCAATCATCGAGGCGTACCCGAGAGCGGTTTCGTAGACACAACGATACGGGACATCAGATTTACAGCATGGATCAATATACATACAGCACCTTTTTAATGTCAGTGGAGCCAGAAGCGACCCATTGAGACAAATAAGATCCAAGGAAGTAGACTTACAGGGGTCATCACTGAGAACGCGGATTTGAAAACTCATTCCCCAACAACCGGATAAAGTTTTCAATGGGGAACAGGGGAACATCTGTAGTGCGCAGTTGCAAAAAAATACCTGGTGAACGAGAGGAGTACCAATGTGAAGTTATCTTCATGGCAAAACACCTTCAACCAGTATGACACAAGTTCAAGTTGATAAATGGCCTCGCATTATTGCTGCCAGAAGGTGACAGAGTATGGTTCACCTAATTACCCGTCTGGGAGGAAAATATGGGGTACGTATGAGCAGCTCCGGTTTATAGTGAGATGGGTAAGTTTGTTTCAAACTGCACTCCTTACAACACATAATCGCTCAACATTCGATTAGCATATCGAAAATGTTTTCAAGAACATACCTAGAAAACACGTAGACGAATCTGCCCCTTTCGCACCAGATTCGGCATCACCCATCGTTTCTCAGTTCCGTGCTGTATCTTCCAGAATGTCGAACATATCGTAGCGGTGGTTCCACTTTCATAAGGATGGATGTCATTGAATAGGGGAGGGTGTGTGAAAACGCGCGTGTTGTGTCCCCCGATGGTGTTCAGGAATTAGTGCTTTGGAGCACCAATCGAAGGAAGATCAGCAGGGGGTACGATAGGGAATAATTGCCTCTTGAGTGCACCGGTCGAAGTTGGTCTCCAATTCAGGGAATCACGTTGCCAGATCAGTTCTGCAAGATAACAATCAGATAGTGGCGTCGAAGCATGGCTTCATGGCGAGCATCAGACGGAGATTGTCTTAACGAGATAGAAGAAACCATCCTCGAAGTCCTTGGCCAATAGGTAGGTTTATCTTGCTTGAATCGTGCCTTTTTTGTCAAAAAAACCCGCGATCGCAACAGCGATGACATGGGTACATAAGGGAGAGTAAGAGCGAGCGCCCAGGCACAGGGTATGTAACCGCGTGAGAGTGGATGAGGGTGCACGTGTTGCCAGGCGTACCAAGAGTGAACGACCAGACATTCTCTTTGTGTTTGAACCTGGCTCTACATGCTATCGACAGGACTGCTGAGGTGGTTGAACGGTAAGTGCGTGTGCAAGGTGATGGATGAACGGCGCTGACGAGAATAACAGAGCTGAGTATGCCGGACAGCCAGCTCTCCTTGGACGGCGGTCAGCAGGTGCGAGCATCGGAGACCAACGAAAGAGAGGCACTGATGGCTACTCAGGAATCGAGTAACAGAAGCTCTGCCTCCAATGTTGCAAGTGACGCAAAGCCAATCAAAATCAAAACTCTAGAAAAAATAAATTCGGTCGCATTTCTTGCTGACGGGAAGTACATCGTGAGCGCAGGGCACGAAGGGAAGATTCGGCGGTGGCGCGTGAAGGATGGCAAGGAGGTTGGAAAGCGAATGGACGATGGCGCTGTGGTCTACAATCTGGCAGTTTCGCAAGACGGCAAATGGATTGAGTGCGGGACGCTGAGTGGTCAAGTGACGGTGTGGAATGCGGCAAGTCATGAGAAGGTGACAGAGTTCAAAGCAGATGGCTGGGCGGTGAATGCATTGGACGTCTCGGCCGATGGGACGAAAATCGCGACAGGAGGAGATGACTCGACGCTCAGTGTCTGGTCGTTTCCCACGGGCGAGCGACTCCTCGGCCCATTCGAACACGACTTTTATGTGCTCGCGGTCAAGTTTTCCCCTGACGGACGCCGCATCGCTACTGCCACATGGGATCGAGACTCTGTTCGCGCCTATGACAGCGACCGTCTCGCAGACTTTCCAGTTCGGGTCGGGGTCGGCTCCGGTTACAACGAATCCCTGGCCTGGGCAAGCGACTCCAATCGCCTTTTTGCTTTGTCCGAAGACGGGGACATTCACTGTCTCGACGTGTCCACCAATGAGACGCTCGCGACATGGTCCATTCATAGCAACGACGAACCAAGCTGTATTGCAATGGCATGCAATGACACAATCGTCGCAGTCTCCGCCAATTCGTCGCTCTCACTCTGGGACACTGGGACACATGAACAAATCGGGACCGTTATCCACCATTCCCACAACATTTGGTCCATGGCTATTTCGCCAAGCTGCACCATTGCGACCGCTGGAGATGGCAGTATCACACTTCGGAATCTTTGTGACGTGCTCCCTTCGCCATACCTCAACAATGTGAGTAATGCTATATGTGTGAAACTACGTACTTATTAATTTGTCCTTCCCATGTCCATCGCCTTAAGATTGAAAGACCGGATATTTACGACATGGTTGTGGCTCTCCGTGCTAGGGACGCGCGTCAAAGTGTGCTTATTATCTGAATGACTTCGTTGTGTTGATATTCATTTCTAACAGAGGACGATATAGCGAATCTCAAGGAGACTATTCAAGAACTACGTAACCAGCTTGCCAAATTCAACGAGGAAAAGACGGCCCTCAGTAAAACGATCGAGTCCCTTCGCGAACAGAATGAAACATCAAGTGCGTTTTCTTTGCATTCAAACACACTTCGTTAACAGTACCAATTATTAGATCGCAAAATCGCTCGTCTCGACGAATTGGATAAGGAACTCCGCACTGTAGTTGTAGCATCCCAAGGCTCAGTCGATCGATTAACCCAGACCATCGGAGCACTGCGCGCTGAGATTGATCTACCCGAAAAGAGTTCAGGTGTGTTTTGAATCATCCCGACTGACGACTCTAATTCATTTTCAGTATTCACCACACAAAAAATAAACGAGCTCGGGCTATTCGTCCAACACCTCAACGACCAATTTGCCTCATGTAAATGTGCCCTGCGTGTATATGACAAGAAGCACGAGTACGAAACAATGTATGACGAGGGTCGCATAGGCGATGTTGCACAGCACATTGCGAACGCGATGACTGAGGATCTGAGGCAGAACAAACTAGTCACCGATTGGCAGAAAGGTGAGCTCGTGCATCTGGCCCTAGAATAGTGTATTCAATCCCTACCATCAGAATTCATGCACCGATGCGTAACAAGGCTTCAGAAGATCGGAGATAAGGCGTCAAGTTCCAAGAACTATGACGAAGCTCTTTCAGCTTACTCCACTGTCTTGTTGCTTACCCCCTCGCCTCCTGAAAGTGTGCTCACGGGATGGGCGAGAATAGCGCTCATTCGTTACTCTGCAAGTGAAGCACTGGATGTCACAGACAAGGTATGGTTTATCTGGTCGTTTAGAACTCCTGCGGTTGCATGATAATTCTCGTTTTATTTAGTTCAAGCTTCCAAGGTTTTGTGTTTATCGGGCAGTCTGCAATATTCTCGAAGGTGACAATCGTCTTATGGAGGCGACCGAATGTTTCCGAAAGATGGAAGATGAACTATCAGAGGAGACAAGCACCCTTGATGAGCGACGGCAGTGGGAACTCGGTGAGTACTTCTATTGGTGACCTGGAGACAAATCTGAGGATCTCAAGAGTTTCGACAACGTTGTAGCGAAAAGCTGGAAAAGGGTGGTAATACAGAAATGGAGTCGAAGAATCATAATGCGGCCATCCGATCTTACTCGATCGCACTCTCGCTTTATCCGGCAAATATCAGTAGTATCGTGCTCAAATGCTGCAAGGCGAGAGTCGGTTTCTTGGAAGACGAACTCGTAAATGCCACCCAGGTATAAGTTGATTCGCACCGCATGCCGAGTTGATAGTGCTGACAGTACAATCAGATCACTGAAGGTGACCCATTGAACTATAATGGGTACAAACGGAAACATGCGATATTACATAGCCTGGGGCGTTACGAAGAGGCATTCAACGCATTTCAGATGATGTTGTCGAGCATGGAGATTTCGCTTGACCCACAAGTCCAAGGTGAGTTGTTCTCATCCATGTTGTGCAGACAACCTGAGCTGATTTTATGTCGACAGATATGCGGGGTCTTTATCTAGATACGACTCCACTGATTCGAAAAGTCGTCGAACAGACAATCCATGACATTCCCCATGTTCTTATCGACACCAGAAACGGTCGTCTCCATGACAAGACAGCGCTCACGACAGCTTTTGAGGAATGCCCTATGTTCAACGAATTACGGTCTTCCATGATTACCCGCGATCGGCTCGACTATACATGCATCCAGAAGGGGGTGGAGAAGTTTTACGAATATGTGATGTTCTCGCACAGGTGGCAGCCACCCGAGCCATCATTCCAAATGGTCGAGAACACCCTCATTTATGGACTGCCTTCATGCCCCTTGAACGACAAGCTCATCAACTTTTGCAAGCTCGTGCAGTCTCGCTGCTTCCGATGGGCATGGAGCGATACGTGCTGTGTTAACCAGAGCGACAAGGGAGTCCAGCAAGAATCGGTGGTTGCCATGTTTCAGTGGTATTGTCGTGCAGCACTCACGATTGTCCATCTTCTCGGTGTTCACTCCAAGTCGCAAAGAAAGGGCTCTCTATGCAAAAGTATCTGGAACACTCGTGGCTGGACATATCAAGAGTACGTCGCTTCAAGGGTTATCCAGTTTTACACGGAAGATTGGAAGCCGTACCTTGGTCTAGAGATATTCAATCACAAGGAATCGCCAATCATCCTCGCAGAGATGGAACAGGCAACAATGTTTACTACTCAGGCACTCGCAACACTTCAGCCGGGGCCGACGAGAGTGTGGGAGAAGCTCTACCTCGCTTCGAAGCGCCAAACAACGCGAAAGGAAGATATCGCATACTGCCTGTTTGGTATCTTTGATATCGCACTCACGGTCATATATGGCGAGGGCACCCGAGCAGTCCGTCGTCTACTGGAGTATATCTTGACCCAACCGGGTAACGTCGCTGTCCTCTCCTGGACTCGGGCTGGAAACTCGACTAGTAGCACAAACAGCTACCTCCCTGCCGACCTCACTGTATATGACCAGATCGAGCCCCCTCACGTTCCGCAACCGATCGAGAGCGCCGAGATGGAGAGGAAGACCATGGCCTTGAAGTTATCCTTGCCTGACTCCAAGTTCGCTGTGCAATTGTACGAGAGACTGCGTACAAGCGCCCGTCTTTCAGTCGTCAATGGTCAACTGTCCCTTCCTGGATTTGTTTTCTCCCTGACTTCCCTGACTGCTATCACAGCGGAATCTGAATCCGACTCAATTATTCATGTTTATCGTGCCACTACGTCCATCCTCGGCGACATATACATCGAGACCAACGATGACTTGATCGGAATGCACGACTTGGTCCTCATCCACCCCTGGATCAGTCCCCTTCTGGACATGGATTTCTCTGGCGGGACTCCTCGGTTTGATCTATCCATGCGTGCGTTACGGCTCGTCGTCCGACTGAAACAGCCGTTCGGTGCGCTCTTGCTTGCTTCGCAGGGGCCCCTGCTGTACAGACGTGTCGCGACAGACAGCTTCATCAAGGCTCAGATCCGAGCAGAGACGCCGTTGGAGGAATTGATGGATAGTGTGCGTACGGTCGATATGCGGTAGTCGCGGACTGTTATCGGCTTTAGTGACCGTGTGCGATGGAGTCCTTTGTACCCCTAATAAGTATCCCCACTTTCGGAACGACTTTTGAGTAGTATCTTCGTCGTGACTGTATGGTGCCGATATGCGTCTTCCTTTTTTTTTGGTCTACTTTCTCCTGTCTTGTCACTTTGACTCCTCAGACAAGGCAGTATTCTTGCAACTTCAACTCGAACTCTCGAACCAGGGTCGCTTGCTGAATCATAGCAGACGTTTCCCTGAGTCGATTCACCCCCCCGCCCCC
>JBBPRP010000055.1:0-30027 GCA_038093135.1 Leccinum longicurvipes
CCTTCGTCCTTCTTCACGCCGGATTGGTTCTCTTGGACCTTGGCGACACCAGATTCGTCGACGAACTTCATGCGCATGTCTTTCTCGCGGCGGCCGAGCTGTGGGGCATCGACAGTGATGAAGAGCCCCTTGACACCACGCTTTTCCGCATGTTGCACATATTTCCGCGTGATCTCTCGGTCACTGTTGACGTACAGTTGGAGGAACATGATTTGTCCAGGGGCAGCAGCATCGATGATCTCGTCGAATGAACAAGAGGCAAGAGTAGGGATCTATGTTACAGTGGATTAATGTAATGTACGAATGAAAGCGGGATAATTGCGGTACCCACCATCTGAATAACACCATGTTTCCCGGCGGCGCGTGTCACGTTGAGTTCACCGTCCGGATGCCCGAGTTTGCCGAGCGCGGTTGCAGACTACGACCCTCTTCAAAAATTAATTTGCGGAGTTCACAACGGAAACGTACGATGTAAACGGGAAGTGACGACTTTTGTCCCAAAATTGTGGTTGACCAATCAACTTTGCTGACATCTCGGAGAACTCGTGGCCGGAACCAGATTCTGTAAGTGAAGTATAAATACCGAGTCCGACTCGGAGAACAAAACAGTTTCGGACCTTTGGTATGCAGCGCGATTTTCCCGTATGGTAATTTCATCATCTGCTGCCGAGGAGTAGTAGGCCCAAGCTTTGGGAGGGAGTATTGTCTTGGCGACTACCTAAACAGGATTGTAAGACTTTTACCCAGAATGGTACAAAAGATTATACTGTACCTCAAAGTCGTGCAAGTTCACGATCTCATCTAGTGATGGACGAGTAGCCAGCAACTCTTGGCGTTGGATCTGTTCCGCAGTCAATTGCTTCTCCTTGACGACAGTGTTTGGATCAACAGCGCCAAGACTAAAATTCATAGTTGGTATACGATCGCCAGTCATTGCACGAGTTACTCACTGCTTCTCTTTGGGCAGATGTGTAGTAATCACATCAGGGGGGTGAATCGGATCATACGCCTCACTGCATGACAATAATTGGGGTTTCATATCTTTATACGAGGCGTTTACTACTTACCTGGCATCCTGTCCGGCGTACTTCAGGAGGATTCTACTACCACCGGGATGTTCTGTACTCGCATTGAAAATAAGCATGAGATATTGAGACTTTGGCTATTCTGTACCTGGCAAGAATTCTGTAATATCGTAGACGTTGCCTGTCCAACGGATTAATCTGGATGGCAGTATTCACGATCCAGCGAGAGCATACCATGAACGATGATCCAGCAACTTGAGGCAGTAGAGTGCTCAGCAACGGATTCAGAGGAGATGTAAGACATTGCTATCGAATCCGGGAGACTCTGGGAGGGAATCACTGGAGGGAGGTCAGCTTCGAAATTTCAGTGGTTTTTGAATTGTTGTACACGGAACCGCGGAGACCGCGAAGAGAACCTTTAGCGATCATCTCCACCCAACAGCTGTTCAAGCCTGCAGACGATGGGTATTTTGAAGGTGAAGCTAAGCCATTTTTCGGAGTTAGACCGGGTCTTTGAGCAGATGCTGCTGCTACCTCCAAACGCCGACCGCTCCATCATGCCGACATCTCCGCTGTTTTTCCCGGATGGACGAATGAGATGACAAGGTTGGGAAAACTATTGGTGCGCTTCGTGTTGGGAAGAACAAAAAACATCAACACTCGGTTGTTTTCCGGATGCCAGTGCACGACCATTGGATGATCTGCGCCCCCTCTAACTCCACGACTCGATGTCCTGTGTAAGAGATGCCCAAAAGGGAGAGCGTTGCTCCCAGCAGTCACACGTACGGTGTACCGTAGTGGAGATTGCTTGTCCTTGGCTGATATCAACTCCACGCTGAACATGTTTCGTGGAGACAAGGAGTTTCTCGAGAGGGTAGGTGTTAATTGGTTTAAAAGCGGCGTTATCCTCACCCCAGACTCAAAACTGCCGCATTTCAGCCGTATGTCGTGCAAGTCATGTACTCACAGGCTCGCGGAGAGACTCCCAGAGGTAAATAGACCCTTGAGGATATCACGAGCAAGGCGCAGCGCCAAAGTATGATGAAACAGCAGATGCACCTAAAGACAGAAACAATATGAGTTTTGAGGGTGTGAAGATACCGTATACCCCTGGTCATCATCGATCATCCTCGGCCGACCCCGTAATTAGTGGTCTCTCTAGATCCACTCCATCGTATGTTGCATAGGTTTGCAATCTCCGACGCGGTCCCGTATGAAGATAACAGCTTCAGATCAGCTTGGGTGATTTTTACGCCAAGGAGCAACCAAAGCCTGCGTAGTGCTCGGGCACCGCAGGCTGCGAGCCCACGGGCCCACTGGTAAGCTGTTTGGTGCACTAAGTTCTTACGGGGCTACAGGGTCGCTTACCGAAGTGAACGTTCGAGTTGAATTGAGTGGGGTTATCACACTTTGACGTGTCAAACAGGCTGGTGCTTAGCAATTGTACTCGAAGTTCCCAAATTTGCCGATTTTACCATCCAAAATCATAGTTTGTTCTTGTGTTTTGTACTTGCAACTTTTTCAAATATAATATTACCTGTTTTTTCTCTCGAGACTTCGTAAATCTTGTTGCCACAACACATATTCTAGAATCCGACGCGGACGCGGGCAAGTGTCCGGTCACGGTGCTTAGTCAGCCGCCACTTGGCCATCTCTTTCCTCTGTGCTGACATAAAATGTGATCTATAAATATTTTTACTTGGGGATGATTTACTTGGCGTCACCCAGCTGTATTTCCGTTCAACTTCCGTGACCAGAGGGGGCAACGATGATCAGTAAGCATCTTCATGAATGGAAAATAATGCCGCCTGAATACTTCGAGTTCCTAATGTCCAGGTGAACCCGACTCGGATGGGTGTCACAATGCCGTCATTCGGAGATGGGATTACTTCCACACAGTCGTATGTACACGTGCGGTAAACAAGCTGACCACTAATATTTGGCATTTATGATAATTGATATCAAGACCCTGAACTTACTACATGATGCTGGGCGGAGGTTAAAGCCGGTTGATTCTTGAACACGACCCAATCTGGCAACGAAAAAGTCCGGTAATCTTGCCAAGGTTTCATCCATCATGATCCATTTGGCAGTACTTTCAATGACCGACTAATTATACTTTCCTCTCTTTCAGTTTGCAGTTAACGTCCGCCTTTCCCCGCGGCGTAGGTAGGAACTTGCGCGTGCGGCAGCTAACTGCCCCCGATACGGCTCACCGAAAAGGTCTAGCGCGGTACAGATTCAGAGATCACGTAACAAGGACCTGACCCTTTGGAGCCATTCATGCTATCCCGGTGAGTGGAAAAATTATTCAATTGCGACCCTTCGCATGTATAAAACGTGGTTGGTCTTGACCGAACTAGACACGCCTTCTCTCTTAATCACCTTTGTGTATACTCACCAGTACTCCTACTACGTCACACCTTGACCACTATGCCTGGACTCGACTTCTACAAGACCTCCGAATCGAAAGGCGCTGCCGCCGTAACAGATGTGCCAGAAACCCCCGTCGAGGAAACTAGCCCTGCCTCTGTTATTTCGACGCCTTCTCCGGAGTCCCCATTGAAAGCTGGGGCCTACTATAATCCTCGTCTGGACCCCAAGAATTTTTTGGAAGGTCCTTTGTCGTGGGATCCCGCTACACGTCTTCGTCAGATGCTCGCTCGCCCAGGCATTGTCGTACGTACAAATGTTTGCTTCGTCGGCGATTTTTTTAATCTGATCGAGATCGTCAGGTTGCGCCTGGTATTTGCGATGGTATCAGCGCTCGTTGTGCGCTTGAAGCAGGCTTCGACTGCATGTACCAAAGCGGAGCTGCTACCACAGCTTCGCGTCTAGGCCAGCCCGACCTCGCCATTGCAACATTGAACGACTTCGTTCAGAGCGCGCAAATGGTCTGTAGTCTGAGTCCCACAACGCCTGTTATCGCCGATGCCGATACTGGGTGAGTAATTGCATCTTGTTGATTGTCGCATCATTTCTTAATCTGTGTTGCTTGGGAAGCTTCGGAGGCACCGCTATGGTTGCCCGCACTGTATATCAATACGCCCGCGCTGGTGTAGCCGCCATGCACATTGAGGATCAAGTACAGACTAAACGTTGTGGTCACTTGATGGGGAAACAGGTCGTCTCGCGGGAGGAGTTTATCACTCGCATCCGCGCTGCGGTCATTGCTCGTGATTCTATTCCTGGCAACTCCAACTTCGTGAGTGATCATAAGGGGCAAATCAAGGTTATCAATCTGATTATCTACTCGTAGGTTATCATTGGCCGTACTGATTCCGCTCAAGTTCTTGGCATGGAAGAAGCTGTCACACGTCTGAAGCTCGCTGCCGACGCAGGTGCCGACGTCTGCTTTATTGAGGGTGTCAAGAACGCCGCACTCCTCTCTTCTACGGTGAAAGCATTGGCTCCCAAACCCGTTCTCGTGAATGTTATCTCTGGTGGTCTTACACCCTCTTTCACTTGCAAAGAGGCTGAGGAACTGGGAGCGAAGATCATCAGTGAGTTCACTCGTTGAAATTTAATTTGCGGTCTGACGTGTTTTCAGTCTTTTCGCTGGTTTCTTGTGTTGCTGCGGTGCATGGTATTCGTGCGGCTATGCAATCTCTGAAGAAGACCGGTACCGATTTCAGTTCCGCACAAGGGATGGACCCGAGAGCATTTTTTGAAGTCATGGGTAGGTTGCAGTGTAGCGATCCGAACGCCGATACTGACGACAGCCTGATAGGTCTCGAGGATATTGTCAGTCTCGACATGCGTGCAGGCGGAAATGCTTTCGAGGCTGTTTAAGGTTGACCACTATTTAAGTCTTGGTCTTTTTCCCTCTCCTCTCGTTCGCTTTAATCATGCTGTGTAACACATAGTCATCAGCATCTCGTACCTATGGTCACTCCTTTTAGATTCCTTTTTTTATCTCTTAATTTCTGCAATGGATAAAGGCTGTCATTGGAATTCACTTGTACGTTGAGTAGCCGTGGTAGGAGAACCCCATTACCAATTAGGTGCTTAGAATTGAACTTGGTTCGAGTTGTGCCAGTGTGACGTGTCGATCTGCCTGAAATGCTCAGTTGCTTATTTTGATCTGATTACCTAAGGCGGCGTTCCGAATCTATGTCGGGAAAGGCCGTCGTTCGGAACTTTTTTTGGCTCTCGGCACGCCGCATGGTCCGCTTCCGATTTCCGACGTCACTACTCCAAGTTCACGCGAAAATCGGCTGCTCTGTTTAGAGCCAGTTCCTGCGATGGTCGCCTCCGCTAAGCCGCTTTCAGGCAAAGAAGTCGCCTTGCACAACACCCGCGAAAGTTGCTGGATCATTGTCCACGGTGCGTTCGATTGCAGTCGGCCTCGCGGCCCGCGGCTGTGGCTAATTGTTAAGCATTCGTATAGGGAATGTGTACGATGTTACAGACTTTTTGGACGGTGAGGACTATTATCCATGTCATGTACTCACTCAGGTTAACATGTCCTAGATCATCCTGGTGCGTTCGAATCTATTGATTGCTTCAGTCTACTTATTACAGTCGCGAAGGTGGAAGCAGAATTATCCTAAAGTATGCAGGAAAGGATGCGACGTAGGTTCTAGTGAAATGGCCCCGGTAAGAGTCCTAGCGCTGATCGCCCTCGCAGAAAGGAATATGAACCTATTCACCCACCGGACGCTATTACAACAAACCTAAGACCAGAGAAACAGTGAGCACATCACATTAATTACTCTGGCATCCTGTCTGCTCATAAATGATAGCCTTGGGCCTGTCGATCTTGCCACTGTGGACAAGGTAGAAGAGCGGATTACGGACGAGGAGCGTGCTCGGCAAGCCCGCGTCGCAGCTCGACCATCTCTTTCCGAGATTCTTAACCTTCATGACTTTGAGGTCCGCAATCTAAGCTTGGGACAGATGACTGTGTTCCTCACTTTACCAAGGCTATTGCTAGGATGGTCATGCCTGAAAAAGCGTGGGCATATTACTCCTCGGCGGCCGACGATGAGATTACAAACCGCGAAAACCATGCTGCTTTCCACCGGTAAGCCAGAATACATACTCACCGTGTGGTTCTTCTAACACGTCATGTAGTGTGTGGTTCCGACCTAGAGTGCTTCGGGATGTCTCTCGGGTTGACTGGTCCACGACTATCTTGGGACACAAGACGAGCATGCCCCTGTACATAGTAAGAATGAACTTCAGTGGACGCCCAATATCGCTTAGTTTTATTAATACAGACTGCTACCGCCCTGGGTAGACTTGGTCACCCAGATGGTGAGCTCAATCTGACTCGAGCCGCTGCAAAACACGGTGTTATCCAGATGGTAAGAAAACGTGTTGGCTGTATCTTCTTTGTTCTCAGTTTCCGATGTAGATCCCCACTCTCGCGTCATATTCATTCGACGAAATCGTGGATGCAGCGGCTCCTGGTCAAGTTCAGTTTCTTCAACTGTACGTGAACAAGGATCGCGAAGTTACCAAGCGAATCGTCCAACACGCGGAGAGGCGCGGGATCAAGGGCTTGTTCATTACGGTTGACGCACCTCAGCTTGGGCGCCGCGAGAAGGACATGAGACAGAAGTTCGAAGCTGAGGACCCTTCGGAAGTGAAGCAAGCTGGGCAAGGCGGCGTTGATCGCTCGCAAGGCGCCGCGAGAGCTATCAGTGTGAGTCAGCATCCGCTCCGCGGGATGCCATGTGATTCAATTTTTGTGCATGGAGTCCTTCATCGATCCGGGGTTGAATTGGGCGGACATGAAATTTTTCAAGAGCATAACCAAAAGTAAGTTCCATGAACCTAGTCTGTTGGACAATATGAACTCTTCTGGTCTAGTGCCGTTGATCTTGAAAGGTGTTCAATGCTGGGAAGACGCTCTTGAGGCTTACGATACTGGGTTGGCTGGGGTTGTACTTTCAAATCACGGTGGCCGTCAATTGGAATTTGCCCGTTCTGGAATTGAGGTTCTCGTTGAGGTGGTGACCAAACTGAAAGAAAAGCGTGGCCTGAACTTCCCCAATGAGAAGTTTCAACTGTTCATTGATGGAGGCGTCCGCCGGGCAACTGACGTTATCAAGGCCGTGGCTCTCGGAGCTACAGCAGGTGAGACAGCCCAATCCTTGCTGTGGGTTTGTTGATTACATGTGCCAATAGTTGGTGTGGGTCGCCCGTTCCTCTATGCATTCTCGTCATACGGACAAGAGGGAGTGGAAAGAGCTTTGGAAATATTGCATGTATGGTCGCTGTTTATGCTTCTTTTCATTTAATTACTCATTTCTCATTATTCACTAGGACGAGTTTGAAATGAATATGCGACTATTGGGTGCGCGCACCATCAAAGAAGTCGTACACCAGATGGTCGATGCCTCGAATATCCACCTGCACGCTTCCCCCATTCCAAATGATAATCTATATGACGCCAATTGTGGGTGTTAGATTACTCCGTTGTGCCTGTGACAATCAACTCTTCCATTCTACAGATGAGCGCCTTGAAGGAGCACGAATCAGGGAGATAAAGAGCAAGCTTTAGTTACCCTGGTGCGAGTTCCGACCAATTTGTTGTTGATATCTGTTGTATCGTCTTGTACATACTAAGCCTCTTCGCTTCGTTGGTGGCCGCATTCCCAGCGGTTATCTTGTCTATATTGAGAGACGTTTGCTTCTGGCCCACGTTATCGCACACGATGATTTGAAACCCTTTTTCGATCGGGTTTAGGCTGCGTCACGTACTAGTAGTTTTCTACTAGTCGTTTGACCCACGTCATAGCTCATCGCGGCTTTCAAGTTCTACGCCGGCCGACGGGCAACAAAAGGAAGCCTAGATGAGGGAAAGATCAAAACGCCTCATGTCAGATACATTTCTTCTAGCCAAGATTGGGCAAGTTTGTGCACGAGGCTGGTGTCGGCTATCTGGGCGTTTGGTAAATGCCTCGCGGGTACTAACGCGACTGTTTCCTTATATCTCTGAGCATTGAGCACATGTTCAGCCCATCGCTTATCCTGGGATGGTAGTACACATGGGAGATTTCCCATATATGACGTTCCGTTCGGATCATATTTGCCGCTGGTCGGCCCTGCAAAAGACAGCCAATGACGATGGGAGGGCCTCAGAAATTCTTGCTGTGGGAACTAACCCTGCATTATGATGGAACTGACGGTCAGTACGTTCTTTCGGGGCGAGAACCTTGTCTAGTCTTTCTAGAACAACGGAATTGTGTAAAACGGTTGGACTTCTAAACTTGACTAGTGATCCCTAAGTCCCGGATTGGCTTGGAGGAATCAGAGTCAGTGGCGCGAGAGTGACTAGTCTACTGCTGGTGCAGTCTGATTTCGAGTTCACCGTCGGTTGCAGGCGGAGCAACCTCGTCGACCAAGGGACAATCAGATGGAGGCACACAACTTCTGGGCAGTTTTACTTCCCATCAAGCGTGTGGATATTCCATAAACGATGTCAATATTCGATGAAAAAACGTCATCATGATAGCGAATGAGTGACACATTCAAAGAACATCGACGCAGAAAACTTGGAACGTGTTATTTGGGTGTCAGAGAAGCTCCTGGTGTACGTTGAAGTAACTATCGGCGGCGTATGGATTAATTGCGTTGACGATAAACAGGCGCAAGGCTTACCGCAATACGGTGCCGGTACCCCGACAACTTCCAGTGCCTTCCTCGCCCCACGTTACGATCCAGCGACCGATGACCTCGCCCCGGTCGTTCAGCGTTTCCGCGACCGTCTCCTCCTCGCCCGGTGCACCAGCTTTTCCTGCTGCAGTGCTGTCCTCGTTGGGGGGAGGTAGTTGTATCGCCAGGGGAAGCTCCCATTTTGCAAACGGACGGGTCGTCTCCACCAAAAAATCAGCGTCGTAGACGCGAGTGGTGAGCTTCTTCAGCGTCAGAGTGAGAGTCGTCATTTCGATGCCTTCGATGCCTCCGTTCTCGGCCGGGGTGAGGCGCCGCAGGTCGATGACGTATGGAGAGCCACACCAGCCGACGAGCGCTGTGGAGAGGCTGCTGGTGGATATGGCGGTGGCCGTCAGGAAGACGCGCGCGGACATGGGGAGGGACGACTCGACGATGAAAAGGAACGGGGCCATGGTGAACGTGAGTCCGAGTGTGGCCAGCGAGAATATCTTGAGGCGGCGGAAGGTCTGTGCCAAGGGTCCATGGTATGTTACGGGCTTGTTCTCCTCCCCGGGACTCAATGTGCTTGCTTGTGCGCCGACGCTCTGGGGCGTCGTCGACGGTCTGGTGGATTGGGACCACTGTCGAGAGGACAGCAGCGAACCCGTTGCGAGTCGTGGGTTGAGTGTGGCTTTTAAAACTTGTCGTCGCTGTGTCGCAAAGGCTCGACGGAAGTGTATACATTGGCCGTCTGTTCGTCGACATAGACTTTGGAAAGTTGTACGGGCAATCGACATTGCTTGAACGTAAAGGAACCAGCCTTGTTCACATATATGGCCATTTGCCGCAGCTTGGTGGGACGCGTCTCCTCGGCATGGATGCACCCGTTTACTACTCCAAAGCCGAGTTCATCGAAACGGTACTAACCAGTCTTCTTCTGTGTCGAGAGAGGTCATAGACGCATTCAAAGGACACAGGCAACAAAGTTTCTCGACGGGCAACTATCGCTGGACCACAAAACATCATCCTCGGTGGCAAGACCATCATATCGAGCAGTGCAATCATCCGAGGGGATCTGAGGAGGACTGGTCCAGGACATGCGGTGGTCATATCCTTGGGTAGGTACTGTCTGGTCGGGGAGAGCTGCATCATGAGGTATACCACCATTTTGTCCCTTTGAATCCCCATCCACACGACGACCATCTTCACTAGGCCACCGTACAAAACGTACCGCGGAAATTTCAATTACTATCCAATGAAGATCGGAGACTACGTTCACATTGGCGCCAACTCCGTCGTCGAAGCAGCAACGATAGGCAACCATGTTGTCATCGGGAAGAACTGCGTTATTGTGAGCCCGTGTATTCATCGCCGGATGCGTTCTCATGGCCAGCTCTCAGGGAAAATTTACGATCATTAAAGATTGTGCACAGGTCGCAGATAACACCGTTATTCCGCCCAACACCGTGATACCCGCCCTGGCGTTGTTCGCCGGATCACCAGGTTCGTTTCAGAGTTCATACCTTGACCAAGTACTGAGACTGACGACACGCACATACAGGTCGTTTCGTAGAAGACCTTCCAGAATCTACACAGGAGATGGTGGAAGCCCAAACCAAGCAGTACTACACCCGCTTTCAGCCCCTGCCAGATCGATGATTGGTTGTCTCTCCATCTTGTTCCACACTCTTACTGTATTATCTCCGTATATTACAATTTTCGCATTAACAATGCAGCTTGCACCCTTTAAGCTTCTCCCACTGCATGGCCACAGTCATTTAGCATTGATATCGACACCCCTGCGTGGTCCGTCATGCCGATCTTAAACTACCCTTGCTGGTCACTTCGTGGCGCACCGCTTGCGACCGTCCCTTTCTCTGGGGTCCGGAGGTTCCATCCAGGTACTAAAGACCCACACGTTAATGCTGCCCTGAGGTTAGGCGCCTTCACAGCTAGGGATGAATACAAGATTAAGTTCATAAATTCTGGGGCGCGTAAGTACATGATTTGACTATGTGTATATCATACATACATACTAGGTTTTCGTCCATTGTACTCGAATATCATATATCATAAGAAAAGCATAAAATATCATATCAATAAGCAAGATCAGCGTTCCGCCCGCACCGTCGGGCTGCCTGGAACCATGATGTTGACTCTCTCCAGCCGGTTGGGCGGCGTAACTCCACAATCGATCCGACAGAAACATTGTTTCTTCGGTGCCGGCGCTGACGGCTTCGACTGAGCGAATAGTTCTTGCAATGCCGTGAAAGTAGATAAGAAATCAGTTCTCTGCCGTGTTTTCAACACATCTCTCAAGGTCGTCTGAGCCTGCAGGGCCGAGCGATCAACATTGTGGGAATGTGGGGGAAAGGGGGAAAGCGCATACAAGGTGCTCAGTGATCCAGTCAAGGTAAGCGATCAACCGATCAAGGTTGTCCAGCGTTATTTCCAGTCCAGACACCAAGGCTTCCATCCCGTCTCCGATGGAGATAGTAGGATGGCGAACGATGCCTTTCCACCACCACACATCTATCCGCCTCCCGATGCTCTCGGCAGCATACGCACTTGAAACCAATGGCGACAGCTGTTGGTGGAGAGCGCGAATATGTTGCAAGAGCTTTCTAGCTCGCGGTCGCGCAGCAGAGTATTCCAAGAGTAGGTTGGAGGTAGTGCGCCAATATATCGCATGTAAGCGCGCATCCTGATGCTTTCCATATGGAAATGAGATCGCAGTTTCGGATATATGGCCATCCAACTCGTCCAGGCCGAGTGTGAACTAAAACGAGTGTCAAACGGGGGTCGGCCATGTAATGAAAAGGACCCACACTTCTTCCAACAAAACTGCCAGGCGCGAAGTCAAGGACAGAAGGGTCAAGCAACTCAGTCGAATTTGCCATTGTATCGACTTGGTTAACGAGATGAGTTAACTCTGGGAGGTTACGTCCCACAGCAAACCTAGGAAGAATGAGGCTGTGGTATCGTTGCTACGGTGATAATACACATACGTTGATCGATGCGACTCGAGGAAAGCACGAAGAGGCAAGCCAAGGCTCCCACTCAAAGATGATAGAGCTTTCGCATGTTCGATTTGCTCAGAAAGAAAGTGCAAAACAGCGCCATGCTGGTCTCTTAAGTCACATAGTGAAGGATTCGCATGACACCGCAAAGCTCTCGTGGGAGATGGAAGGGGAAGTTGAGACATCAATATCCAGTTTGGTTGTTGAGGCAGCTTGGACGTGTACGCGGACTGGAAACGTTGGTTGGCACTCCAAAGCATGCAATGTATGATAACTTACGAATTCAAGGAGTCCCAATAACATCAAACAGAACGTGAGGATCCCCGCGAGAGCTTTTGCAATCTCAAAGGTTGAATGTATGAGACTTCGCAATGTCAGGATGTTCGGGCAATGATAAGTGCTACGGCTAAATAACCACCAGCGGAAAAGACGGGTCCAAGATTGATGTCCCATAGGTGAATTTAGCGTAGAGAATCTATGCTGAAGGATAGCAACATCGAGAGCCGGTTGGATGGTTGTGGGGCAGCAGAAAGTGTCGTCGGGTGGCGTGGAAGACGTAGGGCTGCTTTCTGGTGAGGTGGAAGGCGTGGCGAGTGGTCCACGATGAGGCGTCAATCGTATAGGAGTCCGTGAATCCATGAGAGGAATTTCGGTGAGTCTAGCGAGCTTGGTCCGGGAGAATAAAGATAGTACACAACCTCGAGACTGAGCCAGCCAGTCCTTGCTGAAGCAGGCTGGCAGAGACCCGAGCCCGTATTTATGATTCCTCATCGAGGCCACTCGTAGCGATTTACTAGACAAAAGAATAGCCCGGAAGAGTCGAATTACGCTGACATCGCATGCGAGGACAGCGCGAAATAGTACGTGAACGTGGAGACGCGAAGCCCCTGGGCTGTAGTGGTTATTGTGAAACCATGGGAATGAGCAACGGTCGCAAACCGCGACGCACTGAATCACTGATCGTAGAATTGGAGCAAGACAATAAACGCACAATTTCCAAAACAGTCAAAAATAACCCCTGAATATTGCAAACGGGAATCTAGTAGCACTACACAATGACCAAATCACACAGTAAATAAATCACAGACCACCAATTCAAGACCTCTAATCGGTGTTAACCTCGACAGAGTAATTATTGATCATGAGCTCAGCAGCGCCAGTGAAGGCCTCAGTGCCAGATTCGATTCCCTGCAGGTAGAGGGAGGAGGAGACACCCTCGTTTTCGATGAGCCAGGCTATGTGCGCGTCAGAGCAGTCCATTATGCGCCTGAATAAACACGACTCACTGAAGAATTCATTCAAGTCTACATTAAAGTCAGTGATGTTACCCTCCTGGTTGACGAAGGATATGGTCTCCCAACTAGTGTTGGGACCCTCCCATACATTCCACGTATAGCCGGCGATTGAGACATCAGATGTCTGAAGAGAGCCGACAGGTTGGATACTGTTGCAACAGGTGAGGAAAACGACAAGATAACTCTATATCAGTCAGCTCACCCGCCAAGACCGGAGAGCCAGATCATGATCTCGTAGGAGGAGGCCGAGGAGGCCTGCGCACCATCGGGAGTGGTGCCGATCCAGATATCATAGGAGACATCAGCACGAATTCCAGAAGACGCGGTAACGTATTCCCAATTCCAAGCCGTAGGCGCGGAGGTGATTTCGCTCAACTATCATCATATGAGCATTTTCAAACAAGGGTGATGCAGAATTCCTCACCGTCATACCCATGGTAGTGGTTGACTCAACATTTGTATCTGTCAGTGGTAATCAGTGGTAGTCATGATACGCTATAGAGCCTTAGTACATGTCTTAACATCGTTCTCGTTGTCAGCCCAAGTCCAGGTAGTGGTCCAGGAAATGTCGTTCCCGGATGTGCTGATAAGTGTCGCGGTCTGGCTACCTGTACCGTCAGCTGTGATTTGGCTTTTTTCAGTCACGAATTCAGCCTCAGTGATCGCATCCTTACCGATACCCCATTGGTTGTTGCACAGCTCGTAGTTGCCTTGTGTTAAGCAACTGTATTGGCCGGTGAGGGTAGTTTGAGCCCTACCCAAGGCGAAGAGACCAGTAACGAAGGCGATCGAGAGGAACATGCTGTTTGTTTGACTTATCAGTTGTGGGGAACCTGGAACGCAACGCCGTATTGCTGCGCTCTTTATATGCCTGGAAGAAATGACCGCTGGCTGTCGTCACGTAGCCTTCCGTCCGTTCGTATCGAGCGAGATTTTGCCGAGGGACCTAAAGTTGTAACACACCTTTCTCATAGATATTGCTGGAACCGTCGTCGACACTCCTGAGTCACGGTGTAAGTAGTCGCATGTGGGTAGTTTCAGTGTTCCCCAAGGGATAATAATGCAATGCTACATCATCTGATCTGTGAAAGAACTTGATCATTGGTGGTACTCATTTGGAATCCTCATGTGGGTAGGAGTGCGAACGTCATACATCTGCAATGCCCCGAAGGTAACCAATCGGCGATACTGTCACGAACATGCTTGGCAACTCACGGCATCGTCCATATAAACCCCAGGCCAACGCGCAGCCACGAGGTTCAACCCCGGTGATGGGCACGTCGTTGTAATTACCCTTCGGGGCTCACGGTTAATATATATACGTTCAGGCTTGCAATATCGCAGAAGCATTAGGTGGCTGGGCGCTGGAACCAACAATTGCCAGCGCAACTCGTGTCCAAGACAACACTGAGGCATTTCTATGCAAATCGTCCTTAAATAACACATACAATCCCTAGAAGACGTCAAAGATGAGTAGCGCTTTGATGAACCGAAGTCGGTTGCCCTCACTGCATGACTAGCTAAGAGTGGTATTTTGGTTGCTTCTCCCGAGTTCTAAGCGACGCAAACACGGATTTACTCTTCCTCATTACGACTTGTTCTGTAGGGCTCCTGGCAGCTTCCGGGTCAGAGGCTGGGTATTCTTGGGCCGATGGCGCAGCGAGGAAGTTCGCGAAGACTTTCCAGAGGCTGTTGCCATTCATGTGAGCTTCGTCCTGCAGGATCGATTGGTCAGCGATGCGAGCTAGTCTGCGGGATTCGTCTGTGTCGCGCCGGGAGACGATACTACTAGGCGGAGGTCGTTCATCTGCCGAAGCCCACCCCCAGGCACCAGTCGGACGTTCTAGCCCATCTCTAAACGCCTGAGATGTCTCCTTTTGCTTGCCCACTACTCGTCCATTCAGCAACTCCTGCAAATGGACCAGGTTCCTCGCAATATCCTTTTTGGCGAGGTCTATGTTCCGGTTCCGCTTTCTCTCTATGGCCAACATCTCTTTCGCGTGCTTCTTGTCGAAAAGGGCTCTTCCTTCAATATAACGACGCATAGTTTTCTCCGAGAAAGTCCCAATAGTAGTTGCGGGCACATTCAGAGCCTGGAGATTTTCGGCGGGCTCCAGAGGCCTGATTATTCCCCGAGTGGATACTCTTTCTCGAATCATGCCTTCCTTCCAAGATGGCAGGCCCTGCCAGATCAAAATGTGGAAAATATAAGGCATTAGCCGGGCGTCCACACATGATTAGACATCGCATCGACACGCGAGGGTTTGTAGGACAACACATACCTCATCGTCGTAGTAAGTACTTGCTTCTCCCGCGTAGCATACATCAGTCGTGTCTATCATTGACACGCTCCGTCGTAATTTACTGGGACCTCCCACGTTTCGGCCATCCTGGGAGCGCAGCAAACCTCTTTCGCCCCCAAGCGACCAATCGGAGGTAGACCTCGGCATCGGAAAGCGCACAGATTTCGTCCGGAAGGAGAGGAACACCGATCGAGAGAACGATGGTCGTAGACTGGATGGACTTGATATGGGTGGAGGAGAGTCTGCTGGGCGATGAGAATCGCCCTGGGTGTCAGGTGACTCGCTTATAAAACGATCAGAGAGTGGGCTGGGAACTCGCTGGATAGGTAAATCGGCGGAAAGGTTCTCGCTCATGGGACTGCTGACCAGCTGGTACGAAGGTGAGGAAATTGGTTCTGAGGTACTCGCTATAGGTTTCGTTTCATGCATCATCCCCGTAACAAGCCTCGTAAAGGTAGCGATGGCACGGTAACAATATTTAGCTGGCGTAGTGAAAGGGAAGATGATCGGCAGACAATGAGCCGCGTCTATGAAGAAATTAGCCCCCGCTTGCACTTCGTTATTTACTGAGAGCACACCATCATATATTTGAAAGTGGACTTGCGTGGGACCATAACGCTTCTCAATGCCCGCCAATGGTGGATATAGCGCACGAACTTCTTCACTCAAGGGGAACTTCGAAGGGTTAGCTGCCTTGTGGGCTCTGATCAAGAGACAGACAATAAGTCATCATCCCTTGCCCTTCATGGCAATAGTTGACTCACGAATAGATAATCTCGTCCCTGAGTACTTCCTTGTCCCCAGCGATGATGAATAGAGGGGGAAGCCCGCCCAAATATGACAGGGCAGGACTAACCAGAGGATGGGTGAGAAGGCTGTTCTGGGCATACAATTGAACTTGGGAGTCTATCTTCAGTTGTTCCCCTACGTTGGTCTCAAGAAAGATCGTTTGATACCCATTTTGGTCAACCGAGGGCATCGATGCTGTAGCACCACCAACTGTTGACGTTTCACTTGACACAGACTTCCTATCCTCGCAACTGAGGCTAAGCTCTGCTAACTTGCCCTCTGTAACCACCGCACTAGTTGCTTCGCTGGTTGTATTCCCTGTAGCGGTAACACGGATAATTTGTCGAATCTTTCGCCGAATTCCGGTATGAATTCTGCGTGTCATCTCCTCGGATGGTGGGGGCCATAGAGCACTGGGTTTGTGAAGGGAAAGCCCGTAAGGAGGGAGAATATCCTGACAAATTCCATGAGACAACTAAGCATGTTTCGAAAGAGGAGCCCAATATTACCGTGGCTGTATTCGCGTGAACACTCGGAAAAGAATGTGTTAGATCACACCATGGTGAAATCAGGATGCCGCCAGCGGGAAGAGGTTGACCAGTATCTCGCAACACTTGAAGTAGAGCAAGGGTAAGCCCACCTCCCGCAGAGTCCCCTCCGACTACGACGTGCGCCGGATTGACCGGTTGGTGAGGTGCATCGGAGGGAGGTTTGATCAAATACAGGTCTATGGAATTCAGGAGAGTAAGTAGCTGCACGCGAGCCACTGATCGCACTTACAAGCCGCAACTAGGTCCTGGAGTGCACAAGGAAACGGATACTGTGGGGCAAGTCGGTAGTTGATGGCTAAGTTTACTTGGTGATTATCGGAGCAATTCAACTACATGCAACACCTACCGAACACTCGACCCTTGATCTTTCTTGCGAGCCGTTGAATGCAGTGTCTTACCAGTCAAGTGTGATTAGCCTAGGCATATAATAAGAGCATGGCGAAAGACAGGCTACCTCTCCTGATCGAGACTTCCAAAGTAATAACCCCCTCCGTGAGTGAATAATATACATCGCATGTCATCCACGTCCTTGTCATAAATGTCGACAGGTTCTGAAACCGAGGAAGGGAGAGACACGGATGCTTCCAGCGAGGAATCACTGCCTACTTTCATTCCCTTTCGACGTTTCTTGGATTCTTCCCAATCTTTTCTGGCGGTCACCCATTCTCCAGCAATTCTACAGTGCCGTAAATTACAGCTCAAAATTTACAGGCATAACCTACCCAGTGACACCACGCACTTGCCACCATTTAGTGCCGCCAACTAGATGGGATGCACTCTGCTCGCCTCCAAGAGCTTGAATGAGCAACGCTGCGGCCTCATCACAACAGGTCATCGGAACTGTGACCCGTACAACATGTACCCAAGGAGGAGACGGGGTCCGTGTATTAGAGAATGCCTGGAGTTCTTCAACAGGGTGACTATAATCCATGAGATGCGAATCTCGCGAACAGGTGCGTGGGTTAGCACTCACTATGTGGCAATACCAAGGAGTCTCTGAGCACTGTATGAAGGAAGCTCTGAAGATGAATATATGGTTAAACTGACCTTGGCTACATTAAACGCCTCATCGTAGAGCAGTTCATCTTGTCGGAGTTGCGTGAATGGATCATTTTCATCCTTTTCTTTCTTCACTCGATCAAAGTAATGCCGAAGGAGAGTCTCTAGAGCGATCGGACCAAGCTGCAGACTAGCAGTGCGAACAAGAGAATTGGGCATCTGTGACCGATGGATCTGGATGAGTGCACAGCGCTCTGATGTATGATACCAGTAGTGGTCTAGGCCATGCTAGCAGCAATGTACTAGTCCGGGGGTACTTACAGTCTTTTGCACTGCAGTGCCGCATTGACTTTCCGCATTGCGAAACCACGTATTTGCACTTATTTGTAGTTAGATAATGTGGAATAGCTGGTCACCAGTCTAAGTGGCAGCAGTCTCCAACAGAAGTCGAGCATAGATGCAATGTAGATGTATTGAGTGGGGTGTTCCTCAGCTACACGAAGAGGAGGTTATGGTGACAAATAAACACGACGTAATAGTATGAGTGGTGGTACTTTTATCATAATCTATGCTATGCGGTGTCATGTGCGGATAGAATGCGAGTGATGCAAACGAAGGGACGGCAAAGCAGCCACGGCGATATCGAGGACGAAATCAGTAAATCGAAAACAAGAACACGGGCATTTAATCCTTCTTTTCTTCCTTGTTTTCGGATGGTGACTCGGAGGTTGCGTTTTCGGCGTTGCGCTTTTCGTAAACCTTTTGGAAGAGACCGAGCGAAGCTTGTTGTGTTTCGTTGATTTTCTCTCGAATCTGGTCCGCAGTAACCGAGGCGTCGCCAACCTGACCCTTAGCTGCCAGTTCACGGAGCTCCGCTACGAGTTTCGTGACCTTGTCTTTCTCCGTAGCGTCGAGCTGATCCTTGAACTCGTTCATCGCTAACAAAGAAACTTAAGTAGATGCAACGCTTGCGATACCTATGCACAAACCTTTCTCCGTGTCGGAACAAACCGATTCGCCTTTATTTGCTTCCTCGATAAGAGCACGACGTGCCTGGTCTGACTCGGCGTATTGTTCAGCATCAGAAATCATGCGCTCGATGTCTTTGTCGCTGAGACCTGACGAGGAGGCGATCGTCATCGATTGATCTTTCCCAGTAGCTTTGTCCTTGGCAGAAACGTTGACGATACCGTCTAGAAAGCAATCAGCGAAACATCGAATAAAAACTGATAATTTAAACTGACCAGCATCGATATCGAAAGTGATCTCAATCTGAGGAACGCCCTTGGGTGCAGGGGGGATGCCGACAAGGTTGAAGTTACCCAGGAGTTTGTTGTCCCGGACCAACTCACGTTCTCCTTGATAAATTTTCACCTCGATAGCGGACTGACCATCAGCGGCTGTCGAAAACGTCTGAGATTTCTTGGTGGGAATGGTGGTGTTGCGATTGATAAGTTTCGTCATAATTCCACCGAGGGTCTCAATGCCGAGCGACAATGGCGTGACGTCGAGCAGCAAGATGTCCGTGACGTTGCCAGCGAGCACCCCACCTTGAATAGATGCCCCGATAGCAACTGCCTCGTCAGGGTTCACACCCTTGCTGGGATCCCGTCCAAAAATGCTCTTCACCGTTTCCCCGACCTTCGGCATGCGAGTCATACCACCGACCAAGATCACTTCGTTGACCTCGCTAGCCTTGACACCAGCGTCACTAAGAGCCTTTTTGCAAGGGTCGACTGTACGCTTGACAAGGTCGCCAACAAGGTTCTCGAAGTTTGCCCTGTTCAGTTTCAAGTTGATATGTTTGGGACCCGATGCATCGGCAGTGATGAAGGGCAAGTTGATCTCCGTCTGGGTAGTCGACGAAAGTTCGATCTTGGCCTTCTCCGCCGCCTCACGGATTCGTTGGATGGCCATCCGGTCTTGGCTGAGAGATATACCAGACTCCTTCTGGAACTCTTTCAAGATGTAATCAACCAATGCAATGTCGAAGTCCTCTCCGCCAAGATGAGTGTCACCGTTGGTCGACTTGACCTCGAAAACACCCTTCTGCATCTCCAATATCGAGATATCAAAAGTACCACCACCGAGATCGTAAACAGCGATTATAGACGAATCTGAACGGTCGAGACCATAGGCAAGGGCAGCAGCCGTGGGCTCGTTGATGACACGGAGCACATCCAGACCGGCAATTTGACCAGCGTTCTTGGTAGCCTGTCGCTGCGCATCATTGAAGTAGGCAGGTACAGTGACCACCGCGTGACTGAGCGAATCGAATTAACGCTGGTCCGGCAATATCCTATGATGAAAAGACGTACTTGACTTTCTTGTTAAGATACTGCTCGGCAGTCTCCTTCATCTTCGTGAGCACCATAGATGATAGTTCTTCCGACGACTTTCAACGGTGTCAACACGTTGCACAGTCAGAGGCACATTCACTCACGAATTCCTGGGTCTTGTCGCCATTGTCAACACGGACCGCTGGACGACCATCACTTTTGGCAACAACTTGGAAAGGCCTACGCGTCGAACGGTTAAGAAAAAGGAGCACCCGATGACGTATCTACTGCTTACCAGTGCTTCATGTCATCCTGAACCTCCTTATCCTTGAACTGGCGGCCAATCAGCCGCTTGAAGCCGAAAACGGTGTTCTGCGCGTTGACGACTGCTTGCCGTTTAGCCGGAAGGCCGACGAGCCGCTCTCCATGTTTCGTGAAGGCAACAACAGAAGGAGTAGTCCGGGCACCCTCCGCGTTTTCTATGACACGAGACGACTTCCCCTCCATGACGGAAACACATGAATTCGTCGTGCCCAAATCAATGCCCACGACGGGTCCTAAAGTGGATGCATCAGACCCAGAACGCGCTCGGGGCATAGAGCTACACACCATTGATTTTGGTGTTCATGTTCCTCGCGATCAAAGACCGCGGAAGGCCCTATGAACAGAACGCATGAGAGCCAGACGACTCGGACGGAAGAAAAAAACGCACTGCATAGCTGCCAGAACGAGCAACGGAGGCACGGAGAGAACGAGCTGCAGTGAACATGGAGGATGAGAACGAAAGTGAGGAGAAAACACTGGTGGCAATTCTCCAAATTTTTAGGCTCTCCGTAAGCTTACGTCAGCGCGTCCATGTAAGCAATTTCCCACGTCGTTCGTTCGAGTCACGCGTCCAACGGAAATTTTGCTTCAAAACTTTCTCCGACTGTGAATCTGTCTAACCATCATTGAGGCGCTCAGAACATATATATTACGAGAATAGGCTATACAAGTGATCCATTCGTGCTTAGCGGAAGAAATGATACATGTAAATGGACATCACGTGCCACATGACAGCACGTGATTTGAGTTGGAGCCGGGTGTTCCGAGGTTAGGTTAAAGTCGGTTGAGGCTACACCATAACTCTAGTGCCGCCGCTTAAGATGTCGAACAGTACTCCTAAGCGTATCGGTGGAGAATATGGAGCAATACGCCATAGCATCGACATCGATAAACTAAATGGATATCTTGTCTTACATGTCCCAGCCATCAGCTCCCCAGTAGACGTCCAGCAATTCAAAGTATGTTCCCAGTCATGTCGACTACTATAGACCTGCCTAATTTTCTGTCTAGTTTGGGCAGGTGTGTCTGATCAGCTTTATTCGATTTGACCAAATTATAACGAGTCTTAGTCCAATCCTACTTACGTCCTAACGGATGCTAGGTTTGTGCCACGTATCAACATCATCGCAAGGCAAGCAGTCTCTGACGTTATGGCAGACAGAAACGTTTTGTTTTGCGGAAGAAGCCCTCGGGAGAGCTACTTTCCTCCACTGCTCATCAGATTGAGCGCGAATATCGGATTCTGAGTGCCCTCCATCAGCATAATACCAGGCCTAGTACCAATCCTTCGCAAATCATACCTGTTCCGGTACCCTATGCTTTGTGCGAGGATGTCGAAGTCATTGGAACACCCTTTTACATCATGGAATATTTGGAGGGTCGAATATTTACCCACCCGAGAATGTTCGAAGTATCTCCACGCGACCGACGTGAATGGCAAGTAAATACTTATGAATCGCGACGCATACATCTAAAAGTAGCATCGTTAGTTGGACTTCCGCTGTGCAGGCTCTTGCGGCGCTAGCGTCCCTTGACCCGACTGACATTGGGCTGGGTAATTTTGGATCATCCAAGGATTACTATCCCCGCCAGATCAAGTCCTTAACCCATATTTCTAAGGTACAGGCGGAGGTAGTCGACATCGAGACAACGAAACCGACAGGAAGTATACCGTTTTTCAACGAGTTAGTAGACTGGTATCAGAAGCATCTCCCGAATGAGAGAAAAATTGGATCGCGCATCGTTCACGGAGATTACAAGCTTGACAACTTGATCTTCCACCCATCCGAAAACAAAGTAATAGGAATTTTGGACTGGGAGTTGTGTACTCTCGGGAGCCCGGTAGGTTACATCGCACTGCTTTTTTGATTCGAAATGAATACATATCAGCTGGCAGACTTTGCGAATTTCACGCAGCCATGGTCGATTGATCCCAAAAACGTACCAGATGACCCGGCCCTCAAGGACTACACTTTGATCGAGGCATTCAAAAACACAACCAAAGACGTGCCCATATCCCTGGAAGACCTGGAACGTGAATACTGTCGCCTCACCAATCAATCATATCCCATTGAGGATATGGTTTTCGTCCGTAGTTGGATGTTGTTCCGAGTGAGCCCACTTTCTTAGCTTTAGCAGATCATTGTCCAGATCAAATATATGTGTAGCTGGCGGTTATCTCGCAAGGGATTGCAGCCCGGTTTTCCAGGCGCCAAGCGAGTTCTGAACACGCCCATATCCACACACGGTTCTTTGCTATAGTGGGACACCTTGCAAGGGCCGTTCTTGAGGACGAGGGGTACAGTATCGGCAACAGATCAAGGTTATAGATCACTAGTGGGGTTGTACTCGAAGACACTAGTATCTATACATAACTACTCCTCTTTTTGTCCACGAAACTTTTTACATCATCCATACGGGGCCGTTCGCCGGGGTCCTGTTTCCAGCATTTCTCGAGTAAACTCCATAGACCTTCCCTTATGTCGTTTTTGTAATCGTCGTACTTAAGCCTGCCGTGTCTTTGTGTGACAAATATCAGCACTGCAGCGTCGTTCGGACGATTGTGGTACGGCTGCTTTACAGAGAAGACCTACATATGTATAATGCTATTGAGATCATAAGAGGTGTATGCCAGTGGTATATCTCACCTCCGTCGCTGTGATTGCGAATGCCCAGACATCGGTTGCGGGGGTGGGTCGTATTGCTCCCGCAGCTGTCTGCTCGGCAAGGAGTTCAGGGGCCATATATCGAAGAGTGCCGGGTGTATTCTTAGTTGTAAAACCTGACATTTCGAGGACAAGAGAAAGACCGAAGTCGGTCAGGACTGCTTGCCCACTGTCGTTAATCAAGATGTTCCCCTAGAAGGATCACAGGACACGATGAGGACACGATTCAAAGTTGAAATCTAGCTCCGAACCGGTTTGATATCTCCGTGAACGACACGATGGCTGTGGAGAAAAGCCAAACCACTAGCAACTTGGTATAGCTGATGCGCGACCTTGGGTGTTTCCTTTTATAATGATGCAATTTTGATGACTCACTATATCCATCTTTCCGCGGAGCGCAATGTTTTTGCCTGTAACATATTTCTGGAGACTCCCATTCTGGTAGTAAGGAGAAACCAATGCAGGAGCTGGGTGACGGGACACATCGGAAGTGGTCATGATTCCAAGGAACGGCACGACATTGTCGTGAACCAGCGTAGTCCAAAGTCTTGCTTCTCGCAGAAGTTTCTAACAGTGCGACGTCAATTTCGATACACTACCAGATCTAAGGGGCATGTGTGATCGATTAACTGACCTCGTTGAACCGTTTCGCTTCTTCAGCGGTGAAAGCGCTCCTAATAACCTTTATCGCAACGTTGATCTGGGAAATAATATGTCGGATCGAGGGAACGATCGTCCAGTCACAGCACATGCCTTGTGATTTCCTTGCTTGGGATCGACGTATTCTCCCAACCAAATATCTGCGTGATTGCCAGCGTCTACAGCGTGTCGACCAGTTCTATGAATCACAGAGGTGAGGTCTTTGAGTTCCACGTTCATCAGAGCCATGCTGGGCCAAGTTCAAGGAGAGTTCGGTAGTAAGGGTCGGACCAGCATCTGAAATGCCTTTTTTTGGTCATTTTTCAATAGCGGGACTTTTTTTGACGATAAGGTCAACTATTGTGCCTTGTACTCTAGTAGGATCTGGTATGTTCTCGTTGTTTGGGAGTGATTGTCGGGGCGTCTCAAGTACCAACTTGTAGTGCAAATTTCGACTTCGAAATGCTCGTGCTCACTTCAAGCGCCGGGCAAATTTGAGTGGCAATAAGTTCCAACTTACGTAAATAAAACAGGTCCGTCCGTCTGCATCCGTCCGTTCACTCGATTTCCATCTCAGATTGCCTGTAGACCACTTAGAACAATCTTTATGCAATGGATCCACAAGTTTTACCCAGTCCTTCGATCCCGCCAACTTCGATTGCTACGTCCGTAAGCCCCATCTGATGGAGCGATTCAATGTGACAGAGGGCATAGTAGCTGTCTGACATGATCCCCTGAGTTGTAGAACGCTGTCCCACCGCAGACCTCCACTGCAGAACCACTAGTGATGCAGATAGTCGTGCGTAGGGACCTCTTTGACGTGAGTCGGGTCGTCAGACTGTCCCGCGGTGAACTAATTCACAACCAAAGAAAGAAAAGTGGGGCGTCGGGCCACTCATGGCTCAGGCAGCGCATGCGGCCACCGCGGTATGCCGATCGCATATGTGTCCTTATCTTTCCCGTCCTTTGACGCATTTCACTAGCAGATTCTGCACGAGACGCGTGATCGACAGGAAACGATCGACTATCTTGCAGACCTGAGGAACATGCGCAAAGTGAGTCTGCCTGCAGATATCCCATGTCCGTGAGTTATGACACAAATCGAAATAGGCTATTTTACAGGTGTGATTCGTTCAGTTTCCCTGCCCGAATGGCCCTATTTCTTGGTGCTATTCCAGACACCAGATGCGTCTGCGCTCGAAAAGCTTTCAATTGCTCTCTCAAGCGTTGATCCATCGCCGATATCCCATCATGTATGGACAGAGCAGCCGGAAAACATTCCTACTTGCATCGCGCTTGCACCCAATAGAAAGGAGAAGCCAATACGCAAGGCGTTGGACAAATCGTCGTGCCGGCTGTGGCGAAACGATTAGGCATAATCTAATGATTTACAACTTACAGATTAACATCGAAAACGGTGCTAAATAACACTGATATTTGGACGGAAATTGGGGTTCGCATATGCCTGTCAGCGCAATAGCAGCATCAACAGCTTCTCTATACCACCTAACCCAATTCCGTCTTCGGCTGGGTAACATACAAACATATGTCGGGAGATGGTATCAAACTTGCGCTAGGAAAACCGCTTGTCAGTATTGATGGTTGAATACATGAATCAAACTGACCCGGAAATCATGTCGATTCAGGAGATGCGCACTATTCGCGACCTTTGTGTACGTCTGATTGAGCCACGTGAACTTCATTCCTGAGATGTTCCTGGTTGGTTTGAGATCGCTTGCTGCGCTGATGTTGAACGAGACCTTAGGATGGCTTGAATTGTGACCCGCAGTTGCTTGCGAATGATGCTCGTGAAGATCTCGAAGTACCGAGTGAATCAATTGTTCTGATGTCCCTTTTGGTGTATCTGGAAATTGAACAGCATTCTTGATGACATAGGAATTCCCCGCCTGCGTCAAGATCAGAACGCCAACCACCTACAGAGTTGGTAAGTTGGTGGTGGTCATTCATGTATCTATCTTCCTCGACCTTACCCTGCCATGTTGTAGGGCGATCCAATACTTTCTGTTCTCAAAGTCGAGCCACGGGTCAAGCGAGGTCTGGGATACTCAGTCCGGTATTCATAGTTATAGATCAATTACACCTACAGCAGCCAGCTGAGGGCCTCTGCGACCACGCTTCCAAGCGGTGATACCATCTTCTACCTCTTGCCTAAGGTCATCCGACCAATCCTGCTTCAAGATACGTTTGACCTGCACGTTCGCTCTTTCTGCTCGCCGAAGGTTCTTCTTCAGGTCCTTGATCATGGATCCATTGTTACCTTCGTCATGCTCCTGCGTCAGCTCGAGGATATGTGGAGGGTCGATAACATCTTCGGTGATACAGCTGACGGTACACCACCCACTGTCTCCTAATAGCTCTGCAACGTCCTCGGGTACGCAGCAGTAGACGAGATGCAGATCGTGAGACTGGGCCCATGCAATGAACTGGGTCAAAGTTGACGCGAGCGCGGCCTTGTCAGAAACGAGGGGGCTTCCCCAAGCATATATCCAGCCTTTTGTTTGCAAGTACCCTTGAACAGGCAAGAAGGACGACTGCGGAACGGGTGAAGACGGTCTCCAGATACGGTATCGTTCTCTCTCTAGCCAGGCGGTGGCTGGAGCATGTCCGTACTGGGCTACGAGAGCTGCGAGCTCAGATGCATCTAAGTGGGTCCCGTCGGCCGGGTCAAGTATCTCTGGTAGAGTATCTCCTGGATGGAATTCAAACCCTTCCTCATCGTTTGATAGCTCCGAGCTTTTGGAACTCGAGGTGGTCGGGGATGGAGTGCTAGATTCGTTGTCTGAGCTATGGGTTTTGAAGGCGTCAAGGAGACGATGCATGGTGGGTTCGAAAAGTGGATCCTCTGTCTGTCGAAGCGAAGAACGAACTAAATTGACGAGCTAACAGGCAAATTTTGGTGGCCCCTCTTGCTCCCATGACATAAGAGGTGCCGCAAAATGGAGCGTACAGCCTGATATGCATCCATTAGTAAATAGTGTCGATCCGCCGCCGAAGTTCCTCACCTGCCACCCAGTCTAAACATACTCCGCTGTTCCGATCAGGTCACCGTAACGAGACCTACGCATCCAGCAGGTAGGATAATGGCAGGTGCCGTGCATCTCGCGACCAATTCTGCACGTCATGCAATCCAGCGTAATCATTCGTTCCAAAGTGAGCAGGATCCCGGGAAAACTTTGATCGTGATGACGTCACTGGCGGGGTGGTTACATCGTCAAGCACCACACCCTCGACAAATATTTAAATAAGTAATGTGTCAAGTACTTGGCCTGTCTCGTCTTCTCACACCATGACTACGCCTGGAGACTGTACATGTCAGAGCAACTGCGGGTATGTTCTCCCACTCGAAAGTTTAGCCTACGGGTACTTATGACCATTCGTAGTGCCTGCGGCCCATCCGGGACTGGATGCGCTTGTCCCCAGGGAAAGTGCGAATGCAAACAATGCGTCAATGCCTCACACTCCACAAAAGCATGAACTTCTCCTATCCATCCAATTCGCGCTAATGATGTGTTCGTGATGACAGTGTGAATGCCGCGGTTCTGGTGAGAACTGCACGTGCACCAGTCAGGGTCAGGCGTGCACCTGCGAGCGCAAGTAGAAAGTAGCGATCGAGAGAACAAGCAGCGCCTTGTCTGGCGTGCGAGTACGATACGTGCGACACGCGACTTTGTATAAGAGGGATAGGGGCTTCGGCCATAACAATGCTTTCCATTTTGAGTTGAATGTACATCTCCTTCCGGAACAAATGCTAGCTTCACTGTTACGCCGCTATAAAACGGACGAGCAGCGTCATGCAAGAGACCATTGCCCGCTCATCGATTGAGCGTGTTGTCCCGGCCGCTGTCTATCATTATCCGTTATCCATCTTTTTCCTATCGTCATCATGCACGCCCTCTCCGGCTGGACCACTGCAGGCACCCGCGCTGTCTTTTGCTTCTGGATGATTCTCCTTGCCATGGCCGCACTAGGTCAGTTTTCCAATATCGTATACTAGCTCTTTCTGATCTATGATTGTCACCCATGTGTCCCACACAGCCGCCTCTTCCCCCGTCGCCGAACCAGAGCCAGCACCGATAGAGCCAGCCCTCGCAGCCGTCCTCGGCAGTAACCTCAACCTTGGGTGTCAGAACGGATGTCCCGCGGCGGCCAGCGTACACATGCTCGTCAGTTTGTTTTCCATTGACGCGTACACGTGATGTTGATTTGGTGCACCTCCTCCCTGATGATCAGAACAAGAACGCTGCGCTTGGCTCAGTAGTTGCGAGCCCGCCCTCCGTCATTGCGAGCGTCGTTCTCGCAGGTTATCTGGCCTTTCTATGATTAACGAACTGTATTGTCATGCAAACGTAAACTGGACACTTGTTTTGTAGCTATAGCCGATGAATGGTATTTGAAGTGCTCTAGATCGGCACGCAGTTCTACCGATTCGGGTAGCGTGCGCAGGGGAGTGAGGCGGACGGGTAATGAGTGAGATCTCGAGAGTTGGACATGCACTACCTTTGTCGCGGGATCGATTCGGATGAACGTTAAATTAGGGTGATCATTCCGTTCATAATCATACAATGGGTAAATCAACACACGAAACTCCTCAGCATAAACCCAGTCTTATAACAATGTCAACGACATCTCAGATTCCTTCGGACTAGGGTCATCCACCATCAATGTCGCCCGCAGACGGCTCACCGGATCAATCACTCACCGTCTCACCCCACAGCAGTAGCACGCTCGTGCAGACAATACAACCACAGCGACCCACGTCAGAATGAGCGCTGTCAATATCATCCACACCGCATTACCAAACTGCACGCTGAAGCTCGCGCCTGAGAATATGGAGTCAATGTTGTTCTTGACGACGATCACGAGCGCCACGTCCACTGCGAACACGACGCTCGCGACAATCGCGGCCACGACGGCGATGATGAGCGCGATGATGGCGACGGTGTGTGAGTGCAAGAACAAGGAGAGGATGAAGATGATAGTCGAGAGCCCGGCCGCGACGAGATGAAGTGAAAGGAGAACCAACAAGCCCGTCTCAGCCACGGTTGCGAGCTCTGTTGAGAGTCCGACGTCACTTAGGAACGTCGTCGGGATCGTGTAACCGAGCTGAGGGCCATAGCATGTGCCCTGGTCCACGCTCGAATCGAACGGGCTGTGAAAGAAAGGTGGATACCCGGCCCAACGGACGGGAGCAGAAAGGGGGTTTACTTGCCTGGTAGCACATACACCCCACACGCCAAAGTAGAGACTAGTGGCCGCATTTGATACGGGGTTCGAGGAATTCAGCGCGGACACTTCGATTATATATATCGTGCGAATGATCGTCAGAGACAATCCGACCAAGAGAAAGAGGAGGAAGGCAGTGAAGAAGATGGCGAACGTCGTTAAGGATACCACGAGATGCTTCTGTAGTGGACGCGGGACTTTGAGCCCACAGATATCTATCGTAGCCACCACCATGATCGTCTGCAAAGAAACTGGTCGAGGCGGAAAGGAGGGACGAGGGGAACAAGGGAAGATGGACGCAATGTTGAGAGTAGTGGACAATATAGGCACGTTCGGGTAGTCGGATGCCTTGAACCCCCGAGCGACCTAGACAATTTTAACCGTCACACGAAGAGTCTCTGCCCGACCGACCGAGGGTCTATGCCCTGAAGGGCCAACGTGCGTCGTTCGCATATCTTCAAACTAGGACATGTTGGAAATTGATGCTAGTGCGCTCTGGAGAGGTGGTGAAATTGGAGAACTCCAAACAGGTGCTCCTATGGTCTGTCAGCGTTACAAGCGGCACACGCTTATCCAGGCTCATAGTGCTCATCCCCACGCCTGTGGAGGAGACGCGGCCTCAATAGGTCATAAGTACCAGAAGCCAATGAGTGGGAAAGTCGCTGATGGTCTAGACCAGGATTCTGGAATAGGCAGAAATTCAAGGTTGTCGTCAGGCAAAGATGATGCGATGAACTGCATCCAATATGTCACTCACCTCGCGTACCGAGGCTGGTTGACCTGATTACAGCGATAGTGGTCAGTGAACGAAGAGGCGAGAAAACCTGAAAATGTCACTGAGTGGTGGCCGCATTTGATACGGGGTGCGGGTCCTCGGAGTTGCTCCTCGACGTCGGCGCGCATCGATTGCGTTCATTACAACAAATACATAAATAGATCCTACTACACCGAGATGAACGACTCGCGGCGTCGTAGATTGATGATACTCCCTAGGTCTTCTTGGGCGTCGGACGTAACTAACCCGTTATGTCGGATAGCGATGGGTTGCTAAAGCTTTTAGAGTGATATCAGAACACGCCCAAGGCTTCAAAGTCCACGACGCCTCAAGTAAGACATATATTGACGACTGTATGCGGTTCCCACGGTGAGATCACGATGAACTCTTATCCTGTCCAGTTGTTAGCGCAGCTATGCCCAGTCATGTTCGTCGCCGGCCTCGGCCCCGCCGACCCTCCCGCCCCCATCGACTCCCATTCACGAATAACGTTCGTTCGTTTCTTAGCCATGT
>JBBPRP010000056.1:0-29968 GCA_038093135.1 Leccinum longicurvipes
AAAGACATCTGCCTGGATGTCTCGCATGGTGGTCTGGAGAGACAAGTGGCAGGTCATTTATTGACTTACATAGATCCTGTTTGCCTTTATTAGGGTCAGACGCGTCTTTTGTCTTCCTCGATCGGGCCAGCGTCGGAGCAGGGCCATGCTACGCCGGCACTTTCTCCGGAGATGTAACTCCCCCCGTGCTACCCCACCCGTACTCCGCTACTTTGCATCCGTCGCTCAAAATGAGACTTCCGACATCAGGAACATGGCACTAGTAGCTCACATTGGTCTGTATGGCAAAAATTGCATCGCAGAGGTCGCGTCTGACGTTCTCGCGCAGACTCTGGTAAAACAACATTAACGGAATCCATCCTACACAAATCATCCTATATTCCATCCCAAGGCTCTGTCGACAGCGGAAGCACCACTACGGACTTTCTTCCTGCGGAGAGGGAGAGGGGCATAACGATACAGTCTGCAAGCGTACCAGTTAAATGGAAGAACTGGAATTTTAATCTCATTGATACCCCAGGCCATGCCGACTTTGGTATGGAAGTCGAAAGCGCTAGTCGTGTTGTCGATGGTGCTGTTGTGCTAATAGATTCGGTTGAGGGCGTCGAAGCGCAGACAAAGGGTGTATGGAGGCAGTTATCCAAGTGCATATCTCATAAATTCACCCGTCTCATACTTATACTCACGTTGACCATTTCCAGGTACAATGTACCCACTCGCATGCTATTCGTGAACAAGCTTGACCGACCAGGAGCATCCTTTCGATCCTCATTACTATCCATCTTAGCTCACAAGTTACATGCGAACCCTTTAACGATTACACTCCCTTTGGCCTCCATGAATCCAGAAAATTACTCTCGAGCGGACCCAGGTGTTGAAGGCTTAGTGGACCTTATAAAATGGGAACTTTGGAGGTGGGCAGAAGATGGGAGTTACACTTGCAATCCTCTCCCAATGGTTAAAGATTCCTCAGAACTTGGGGAGGTCTTTCAGACAAACCATCCGATTATCCCCCACCTGGTACCTGCTCGAACGGCTCTCTTGGAAAACCTTGCGATGCTCTCCGAAGATCTCATGAATCGCCTCCTTGATTTCCCATCGGACCCGTACTCTTATCTACAAATAGGCTCTACGGAAATAATAGCTCACTTGCGAAAGGCGACCCTCGCAAATGAAGTTCTTCCTGTGTTGTGTGGTTCTGCCGTCAAAAGTATCGGTACGGAGTTGGTCATGGATTACGCAGGACATCTACTCGCGAGCCCCCTTGACGTACGCTTGTCAACCGAATCTCCAGATGCACCGGTGCGTTTACTGGCTTGGAAGGTTGCATGGGACAAACGAAGGGGATGGATGACGTTCATACGTGTATACTCAGGTAAGCGCATCATCGACTGCGGGGCCTTTCTCTGATGTCCTTGCACCTAGGAACCCTCAAACGTCAAAGGACAATATACAATATCAATACGGGTCAGAAAGAACAGATTTCAAAACTTCTTCTACTTTATGCCTCGGAAACTGAGGAAGTGGATTATCTTCCTTATGGCTCCGTTGGAGTCATTCTCGGCCTCAAGCATACTCGCACTGGGGACACCCTTGTGGATACGCGTGAACTCGGAAACTCTGATCACTCTCAGTCGTCGCTTCGAGGGTTAACACCACCTCCAGCCGTTATGTCAGTCTCGGTCATACCTGATTCCCACTCTGATCTCGATCCGGTCCAAGAAGCCGTCTGCTCGTTAATTCGAACCGATCCTTCTGTTCGTACAGATAGTCATGAAGGCCAAATCCTTGTCCATGGTCTCGGTGCCTTACATCTAGAGATCATCGAAGGTCGGTTGAAGGATGAGTGGGGGGCTAAATTCGAGTTTGGGAGTCGTCAGGTCAGCTACCGAGAATCAACGAATGCCAGTATCTCTGCACGGCTGGAAGAGTGGTCCACAGAGATTGCTGGGAAAGCAATCTCGGTTAAGATCGCGCTCTCAGTAACACCCCTTGGAGAGGATGAACAGGGCGATCCGGCATTCGACGGAAATCTTGTGTTGGATGCTCGGGGCCGCCCGCTCAAGACCTCTGATTCGAACTCGAGCCAAACTGATCATTCGGCGAACCTTGCTCGTGGCATTTCAAGTGCTCTCTCCAGCTCCCCTCACACATCACTTCCCCTTTGTCATGTCAAGGTTCAGATAATGCAATATACGCTTCCACCTCACGCACCACCGTCCGTCCTCGCTGGTGCAGGCTCTTACATATTACGCTCCAAGCTTAAAGAAGCGGGAATGGGCCCTATCCTCGAACCTTATGTCAACCTCAAAGTTTCTGTCCTCGTAGATACACTTGGCAAGGTTGTCAAAGACATCACGGAGAACGGGGGCGAAGTCCTCGAGCTTTCCAGTTCATCTCCAACAGCTGATGAAGATGGTGATCCATATCTTTTGGATGGGCTGTATATCCCTCCTGAGGAGCTTTCACCCTCGTCGACTTCTTTTGGGGTATCATCCTCTGCATCCGCTCTACCACGGACGAAACAAACAATCTACGCCATTGCTCCATTAAGTCGAATGTTAGATTACTCGACTCGATTACGCGCATTGTCTGGAGGCCATGGCAGTTTTGAGATGACGAACGCGGGGTTCCAACAAGTAACGGAACCTCGCAAAATCGAGATATTAAAAGAGATCGGACGTGCTTAATATGACTTTACTAGCTTAGTATTACATATCCTAGAACAACTCCCTTACTTCGTCCGCATCTCCAAACAATATCGCTCCATCCATATCGTCGTCGTCGTCAGCTGTGAGAGCGTGCATGTGACCAACCGCGTTGAGAGTTTGACTGAAATTCATGAGGTCGTCGTCATAATCATTGTCTTCGGTTCTTGACTCGTGGAAGAGTGGCACGGGAGGAAGAGTTCTTTCCCTTTGCGCAAAGGCCACTTCACTCGATGCCCTATCGTATTCCGGGAAAAACAAGGGCGTTTTCGCTCTCTGGCCTGTCACAACAGATTCGTTTGACGGAATATGAGACGGTTCCAATCTTCCAGGCCGAACTGGCGTTCCAAGACCATGCGACGGTGGCACAGTTTCTGCGCGTAGAGGTGGCCACGGCTCGATGACCACACAAAGGCAATGACCAGCGATCGGGAAAGATTGATATCTGAGCTTCAGAAGGGGTTTTGGTTTCTCTTCTTCCTCCTCGACGACAAGGTCTATATCCGTCAAATCAGGTAAGACATCGTTTTCATCTGAAGCGACGGCATCTCCGTCATCTGCAATAGGTCTTGATTTCGTCAAATTTCTCAGTCACCGGATTTGTGCAAGTAATTCGACTTACAAAACTCCGGAAGATCCACCGTCCGTTTCAGGAGGCGGAGAACTCATGGCAACATCTTGGTGCATATCCACTTCACTGTCATTATCGCCTTCCCGATATGCATCGGCGACGGTGCGACGGCGCCTTCGTACCGGGCGAGGCTCTCCTGGGATGAAGTCAGCGTCATCCATGTCGTTTTCACTGTCCTCGCCGGACCATTCATCTTCATCGAGATGGCTTTGGGAAACCCTGTTCTTTCCTTTATTAGTCTTGACACGTTTGCGGTTGGTTTGCATGGCGGACACTTGCGTCCTCGCTCTCTTCTTTGGGGGATTCCGATGTGCAAGTCGTGAAGATGCAGACTTGGAAGCTGAAGCAACGGGAGCAGTGACAAAATACCTAGACTGAAGATCTCGTTGTTTTGGTGGTTGTTAAGTAGGTACGTCTACGTACCTTGAAGAGAACTGTGTGAGGTTCGGTTTTGCGAAAGAAATAGGCAAACTGGTAGGTTTCTGTGATGCAATAGCATGTAAGCAAGCAGCCAGGCGAATGATGTGAGCACGGACCACCGCGGTGGACATCAACAGCTCCTCGTTTATTTCCAGGCGCGGTTCCTGGACCAAAATGAACATCCCTTTCTGCTCGAAGCTTCGGAATGATTCTGCGAGAGCTGGTCAAAAAGGCACGTCACAGTAACCGTCTTTATCAACGTACAACGGTCTCAAGTCCGTAAGTACATGTTGCAGGACAATGTCTGACATCCATTCAATATGTCGTTCGTCAAGGTAAAGCTATGGATCTATCTGTCAGACTGATCTGCGAGGCTTGAGATCACTGACAAACAGTGGAAGAACAGTATTCGTGGATATGCGAAGATAGTACGCGTTTCTTGGCCCAAAGGTCATTGTCGTAGAGTAGAATTGACGCAGGCTCCGTCAAATTACTGATATGAGTCACACCATCGAAGAAGTGACTGTGGATTTTTAATTAGCTCAGACAGAAGGATCCGGAACAAACCGAGGCTCCAGTTCATAAAACAATGGTAGTCTGCGACAAAATGTACCGTGATATGACGACAGCGCATGTCCTCAAATTCAGTTGCACGATAGACTCCAAGGTGACTCGGAAACTGAACTAAATAAGTACATGTTGAACAACAGTAATGTACAATGTTAGTACTTCACAGACCACTCGAAGTTCACGCAAAATTATTTATACATCGTTAACATTAACACCAGGTCCAGAGATGATGGCCTTGATGACGCCCTTGCCGTCCTCACTCTTCCCATTGCGGGTGGTTTGGAATGCAAGATACGACTCCTCGAATGGGAAACTAACGTGGATAATGGATTATGTCAACGCAGGCCGGATGGATCGCGCAGAAACTGACCGATGAGAAACTAGAGGTTTCAAATCTACCTTGCCTTGTGCAACTAGAGCGATAGCCAGTGGATAATCACCAGGCTGTATTCGATCCGAGTCAGTCTTCGGGAAAAAAATTACATAGGACAAATGAACGAACACCGTAGCGGAAAGATCCTTTCATAACAAGTTCTTTGGAAAGCACGGCACTCATGTCAATGGTGATATCGCACTGGCCCATGCCGACCTATGGAAACGAACCGTATATAAAGTCACTGTCGACTGGCTTTCTACCCCAGAACTCACCTGCACGTAGGTCCCTCCAGTTTTCACGATACGGATGCCAGTCTGAATGGAAACCTCGGCACCAGACGCATCGATGACAAGATCGATAGCGGTAGGGCCGCGCTCCGCGATGCCAAGTTGTTGTCTCAGCGCCGCCGCCGAGCGTTTAGAGTACTCCATTCGGCTTTCATCTTGTCCTAGTGTAGGAGGCAGGTATACGTCCGTAGCAGCGTATGATTTCGCAAAATCGAGACGACCTGGTGCGATATCGACTGCAATAATACGAGAAGCTCCGAGAGCTTTTGCAACAGCCATACAGAGAATCCCAACAGGACCGCAGCCGAAGACAGCGATGGACTGATTTGCCTTGAGACTCCCAAGTCTCGACACTGCATGGACAGCAACAGACAACGGCTCCATCTTGGGTGGGTAAAGTAAACCACAGAAAGCGTTCTATCTACACGAACCCTTACCATTGCACCATCTTCGAGGGTAAGGTGAGGGGGGAGGGGATACGCAAGATCTGCGGGAACGGCATAGTAACGGCCGAGGGTGCCATCGTATGGAGGAGTGGCGGCAAATTTGACGTCAGGACACAACTTTGGAAAAGAGAGCATGAATTATCTGCAATAGCACCACGAAGGAGATAGTGACCTGGTATCTGCCTTCCTTGCAAGCTTCACACGTTCTGCACGTAGCGCCAGGTTCAATGGCAACCCGATCACCTTGTTTGAGGTGGGTTACGGCAGATCCAACTTGAAGAATTGAAGATTAGTATCTGTGAGCACTGTCTGACGATAAGATACCCTTGGAAATGACTCCAGACGACTCATGGCCAAGTACCTCAATAACAAACTCAGCGCAAGAAGTACGAATTCCACATTATGGGACGACGAACCATGTCAGAGCCAGGTTGAAGTATATAGTCCCCGATTCTTCCGTGCACGAGGTAGTGGATCTGGGATGAAGAATGAGGTGCGATCGTAAACATGATGATAACGATGTTACATCAGATCCACAGATGCCTGTAGATTCGAGTTGCCACTAATCAGACCAACAGAAGTTGTGTAATAGCGAACGGCCCCACCGGTTTTTTTCACTTCCACAAGGACGTCGTGAGCACTAACTGGCTTTGTGGTCAGCGCCTGTTTATAGATCAGTACTAAGTGTCTTAAACTCACTTGTTGGGATTGGCCGTAGCTTAAATTCTGTATGCTGGATCTTTTCCAGAACAAAGGATTTATTGTCAAGGGAGGTCATATTGGACGGTTAGGGAATCGGAGGAGAGGGGGAAGTCTAGAGATCGGTCATTGGTCACAGAGTTGGCTTATAACATATGACACGGGACGGCGGTCCGAGTGCGTGCTCAATTCTCGCCGATGGACCTGGTCTGGTGACGAGTTAAATTACTGACCTTACACAAGCTATTAGAGGAGCATTTAAATCAGGAGGTGTTTCCCATTTCTGGATGTGCTGAACAGTTGCACCTTTCGATAATGCTCCTCTGGTGTGTAGTTCACAAGTCACTTTGCAACATCCAGTCATTCTCACGAGCGCATCTGGGTTGGATAGCCTTGTACAGTAACCGCATGCAAACGTTGGTGTAAACCCACAGCATGAGAGAAAGAATGATTCGGCGGAGCAGCAACCCCATACGAGCCCCTGGAGATTATCACACGTTCGAAACAGACGATGATGAATGATGCGGCCTTTACCCTGGCGTACTACCCAGGATTCCGCAGCCTGGGATTCCAGTTCCATACGGAGAAGTGAAGTCTCCCGTGGATGTGCTCTGGCTGTTTCAAATCAAAGGCGAAACAATGGCGAGGAAGCGCACAATGTGTTTAGATCGTGTAGTAGCCAATCAGTTGGTGCGAACGCAAGGACACATGGATGAGACCATTCACATGAACATGAGACCACCGGTAACGCCGATTAGATCACGATTGATAACCGTAACTCAGGGCAGGTCCATCAGACATCTCAAAATCACGTCTACGCGGTATCCAATTCAATTCACTCTTTCTTTCCTCTTTATTCGCCCCCTCATCCAACATGGTGTTGTCTAGCGTCCTTGGATTCCCCCGCATTGGTGATGCTTTTCTTTTTTCGTTTGCACTTCATCTCTGTTGATGCGACCCCCAATCAGGTGCAAACCGTGAAGTCAAGAAGGCTGTCGAGGCCTATTGGGCCGGCAAGATCACCGCGACTGACCTCCAAAAGGCTGCTGCTGACGTTCGAAAGACAAGCTGGACCGATCTCAAGGAACGCAAGGTTGACTTGATTCCAAGGTTTGTTGTTCACTTCCTTGATTGATGTACATACTCATTTTCGGTTAGCGGTGAATTCACGCTCTATGATCACGTCTTGGATCATTCCGCAGCTTTCAACGTTATCCCTAAGCGCTACGTCGGACTCGGTCTGTCTGATCTTGATGTATTTTTTGCGATGGGTCGTGGTCGTCAGGCCGATGGTGTTGATGTCCCCGCTTGTGAAATGAAGAAGTGGTCAGTAGCCCATTGACGCCACCTGGCTACTACCGCTCGCTCACGGCTGCCTCGTAGGTTCGACTCCAACTACCACTATGTTGTCCCGGAGCTTTCCGAGGAGACTGACTTCAAATTACTGTACAACAAAGCCCTTCAACAGTACAACGAAGCCAAGGAACTGGGGATTATTACTCGTCCGGTGGTCTTGGGACCAATTTCGTACCTCGTCCTCGGAAAGGCTGCCAAGGAAGCATCTGCTAACTTCGAGCCTATCTCTTTGCTTCCAAAGATCTTGCCCCTCTACAAGCAATTGTTGTCGGAGCTTAAAGCTGCTGGTGTTACCTCGGTCCAGGTTGACGAGCCAGTTCTCGTTCTTGACAAGGCCGCGAATCTCAGCAGCCACTATGCTACCGCATATGCCGAACTCGTTCCGACAGCTCCCAAGATCATTCTGACCACATACTTCGCTCGTCTGGACTCCAACCTAAACTTTATCGCCAAGCTGCCTGTCGCTGGTCTTCACATCGACCTGACTCGTGCTCCCGGACAGCTCGATGATGTTTTGGCAGCCATCGAATCTACCAAACTTGTTTTGTCCCTTGGTGTTGTTTCCGGGAGAAATATATGGAAGGCCGACTTCACCACCGCCATCCAGCAGGCTCAGAAGGCCATTGCCAAACTCGGTCAAGATCGCGTCATCATTGCGACATCGTCTTCTCTTCTGCACACACCCGTGACCTTGGCGAATGAGGACAAGTTGACTGCACAGCAGAAGGATTGGTTCTCATTTGCGCTAGAAAAGGCTTCGGAAGTCGCGACTATTGCTGCCGTCCTTTCCGGTTCACAGGATCCACAGGTAGCGTCTGCCCTGGTGGCGAACATTGTTTCAATCGGTGGACGTCGTGAATTCGAGCGTACCTCCGACGACGCTGTCCGTGCCCGCGTTGCTTCCATCACACCTGAGATGTATCACCGCAAGAGTCCATTCGCCAAACGCAACGAGGTTCAGGCCAAGGCACTTAATTTGCCCAAATTCCCCACGACTACCATTGGCTCTTTCCCTGTAAATACTACTCTATCTTCCGCTGTTGGTTGACGTTTGTCTGACGACTTCCCCGAAGCAAACCAAGGAAATCCGCAGTGCTCGCGCCAAGCTTGGCAAGGGCGAGATTTCCGATGCCGAGTATGACAAATTTATCGAAAAGGAGATAGAACTCGTCGTCCGCTTCCAAGAGAAGGTTGGGTTGGACCTCCTCGTTCACGGTGAACCGGAGAGGAATGACATGGTTCAATACTTCGGTGAACAACTAAGCGGTTTCGTTTTCACCCAGAACGGATGGGTCCAGTCTTACGGCTCTCGGTAAGTAGCCAACTTGCCTCGTCAATTTAATCTGATCAATTCCTCCCAGCTATGTTCGACCCCCGATTATCGTTTCCGACGTCAGCCGCCCTAAGCCTATGACCGTGAAATGGAGTAGCTACGCACAGAGCATTACCAAGAGCCCCATGAAGGGTATGCTTACTGGTCCAGTGACGATTTTGAACTGGTCATTCCCTCGCGAAGACGTGCCTCGCAAACTGCAATCTCAGCAGCTGGCATTGGCACTTCGCGACGAAGTCGTTGATCTCGAGGCTGCTGGCATTGCCGCCATCCAAGTCGATGAGCCGGCCATTCGTGAGGGTGTAAGTTGAATTCGCAAAATAAGCACGGAAGTCATCTAACATCCATTCCAGTTGCCTCTGCGTGCCGCTGATTGGGACGGATACCTGGAGTGGGCTGTTAACACCTTTAAGCTCTCCACAGCAGGTGTTCGTGATGAAACTCAGACCCACTCCCACTTCTGCTACTCCGACTTTGGCGATATCTTCACGTCTATCCAGCGTCTCGATGCCGATGTGATTTCTATCGAGTTCTCCAAAAGCGACATGAAACTGTTGCAAACTTTCAAGCAGTACGGTTACTCCAATCAGATCGGTCCCGGTGTCTACGATATCCACTCTCCTCGGGTTCCTAGCGAACAAGAGATCAGAGACCGTCTCAAGGCCACCCTTTCCATCATTCCTGATCACTTGACGTTTGTCAACCCAGACTGTGGTCTGAAGACACGTGGTTGGAAAGAGACTGAAGGTATACCATTCCGTTCATTTGCACGTTGGAATAGGCTTAAACGTTCTTCGTAGCTTCCTTGACCAACCTGGTCGCTGCTGCTCGTTGGGCTCGTCAGAATGCTTGAACGCCCCATCATTGCGCTTCAACAGCGCCCACGAAGTGGTTAATTTATCAAGGCCTTTGTCGCACAGGCTTTGTGTTTGACCTTGGGTAGTTGTGTTGCGATCATTCATGTCCGGTCCGGTCAGAGCATCGGGAAGGCAGTTCAGTTCAATACTGCTTTGTGGGCCCACCAGGTGTCTCTTTGGAGGCAGGAACTTGACCTGGTTTTGGCGTAGTAGTCGGATTTCAACAATCCCTGATTGTTTATGATGTAGCTTACGTAACGTCAATGGCATCAATTGTTTGAGTTGTACATGTCATGCCAGTGGACAGATCATCGACGTCGGGCGATAAATATCAAGAGATCCTGAGGACAATGATTATTACCATCGAACCCACCAGAATTCCAGGTGTTATAATATGCAGTGCGAGATCAGTGTAGCAGTGTGGAATAATTACAGAATGCTGCCAGATCTACAAGTCCAACGAGTCAGTGATCGCCATTCAATTCATCATGCAGAGTCGAGCCTTGCATATTCGATAAGGGGTCGCCTGACGCATGATGCTCTCCCTCCTAGAGAAACCCTTGAGTGAGGGCAAGTAAAGGAGAAAAAAAAAACTTACGCTCAGGAATGATACACTATGGGCCTCGTTTTTTCCACGAGAGAACACACCAAGCAATCGTGGCCGGCCCTGGTGATGTTTGCTGCCGAGACCTTGTTCCGGTACCCTTACGCCTACGGATTCTGGTTCATCCGTGAGCGTTGGCATGAGTACGTTGCTGCCAAGAGCGAGGGCGCTGGGACCATCCCCACTTGAAGACGATCTTCGTTGGACCCGTATCGTGGCGTCGGTGGCAGTTTTCTTTCCTCGAAAAATAACCTTCTTGGACGACGGGCGAGAGTCGCTCTGCGAAGCATTTTTGGAAGGAATTAGCTTCGTCTTCGAGAAGAGTTCACGAGCCACTGGAAGCACTGGGACAAGTGGTTGATGGAAGGCCATGCGGACCCAGCCTTTCCAGGTGAGATCGCTGGGTAAAAATTGGTCGACCAGTTCCTCGAACTACGACAGATGAGTAAACCATCGTGCCGAACAGAAAAAGACTCGTACACTCCAAGTCTGATTACGGAACTCTAGTGTATGAGTACGGATTCGTGCATCACGGCACTCGAAAGATTCTGCCTTCATCATGCTCAACAAAAGTTCGATGCTAGTTGATGAGTTGAGCCAAATCGAATCAAACCAATATGCTACCAACCTCGATATTTTCACTAGAATGAAAGTTTTCTGAGACGAACGAGTCTTCATTTCTACAGCGTCGTCCTTTCCAGGTGGGCCTTCGCGAGTAGCCCTCTTGGTACTCCGGGAATCTTCATTAATATTTGAATCCGATGTTCCTGCTTGAGGGAACGACGGCTCCATAGGTGTTTTCGTAGATTCAGCGGCTGCACTACGTAAGTCGGTAAATGATCGAGATGGACCCAGTTTCCTCAGATTTGGCGCAAGTCTGCTTGAGTCCAGTGATGCGCGTGATTTTTGTGTCAACACACAGGACTCGAGAGAAGATCTGGGAGGTGGGAGCTCCAGAGGACGATCCGATTCAGATAGACAATCAACCATGCGCTCCATATCGGTCAGATTCCTCCCGCGCCGAGCAGGCCAAACATATTCCATGATACGCTGGCCAAGGCGTGCATCGAGCTGCAGACGGATCGGATGGAAGTCAAGTTGGAACTTCTCGTAAATTGCAATACCGCCAACAGGAGCAAGTACCGTCCAATCAGCGTCGAGGAAAAGGTCTCTCTGTTCATGCAATGAGAGTCATTCAAAATGCTGGAGAACGGAAATTACCTTGTAAAGTGGGTGATTGGAAGGTTCCTCATACTTTGAGACAATTTCTGTCCAAACTGCATTCGGTGACCCATCGAAAGCCTGGAGGTCACCAACTGTCAAGCGATTGGCCGTAGAACTATCCTGTTTGCTCAACCACGAGAAGTCTATATTGCGCATAGCAAGTTTCGCGAGCAGATCCCGATCGTCGTCTAGCATTTTCCAGGAAATTTCTGATGAAGAGGCCTGTAGAAGAAGAGCGGATTTATGGTCCGAATGGCCGTCTGTCCTGCTCTGAGCCAAGCGAATCGCGTCAAATATCAGGTTGAGTTCTTCCACTAGCAAGAAGATGTGAGCTTTGAGCTTGAGAATCTGTAACTTTGTTTGGGCACGATTGTCCTGCACTTGGCGACTAACATCGTCATGTGTCTCGAGCATGCTTCTGAGTCGACTCTGAAGGTTGGAGACGACACTGGCAGCAGACCTTGAATCTGTGAAGTCATACGCAAAAAGGAGAGTTTCTAGCTTTTCCAGCCGTGCTTTATGCGCGACATCTGAAAAGAGGACAAGATGTGTGATGATGTTGGAAATAAATTGGAAATGTCGATCGTTCGCTGATACTGTAAAGCGCGGAACATGAACCTGCACCAAGTCCTAGGTTGCAAAAAGTCAGATATTTGAAAGGGAGTTACGGCGAATACTCAACAGTGTCATTTTGCAGATGTGCCTGCCTTCCTCTGTGTGAACGTTCTGATTTCGGAGGAGTCGCAGAAGCGACGTTATTACGGAGTCTGAGTCGATTAAACCGGTCATATAGACAGTTGGCGTTGGTTTGAGGAACAATACGATCAAAGGAATCGCTCTCGCAACGGTAATCAAGTAGCACTTCCAAAGGAACTGAGCCACTGTCATATGTATCCGAATTGGCAGGACAGAAGGTTTGCAGACCATCTAATGACATGTAGTTCCTTTTACAATTCGAGAATAAGTTGAGGTCCGTTCATTAGTTTAGAAAATGTTGTACCTGTGCATGATATGGCCACTAACGGGATCTTCCAAGTTGGACGCATCCATTATCTTGAACGTCTGTGACTTTGCCTGAACTGCGGCCAGGATTACGACCGATCCCATATCAACGTCGGGCGCCGGATCAGTGCTCCGTAAAATGATTTGGGGCTTTAGCAGAAGGCAGAAATGCCTCTTGCGAAGAACGACACCCTCTTCCCATCCCTCTAAGGGATTTACGTCGGCTGGGTCGGAAGAAATGGCCGTCTGGATGTCCAGGGACGTGCTGCCTCGTCCTCCAGTCAACATCCTGCGCAAGGCAGAAGCGGCCACTTGTGCGGCACCGCCCGAGACCTTGGATTTTTCAGGCTGATCAGCTGCTTGTAGTATGGCTTCGGCTTGATCTCGAATGAATTTGACGGCACTTTCGGTTGCAGTCAGAGCAGAGAAGATATACAACTATAATCACCTACCGGGTTGCCATATGATACTCATACCCGCGACGGGCTTTGGAACAGTTATAGTATCGCGTCAGAACCTATCCACAAGATGAAATCTCGCACACCTGGACGAGGAAAAGAAAACTCACATCCCGGACATCATTGCACATAAATAGATTTGGGGAATGCACTTGATAGACATTCTCAAAGTCGGCCCACTCGTTGGCGGAGACCATTTCAGCTGGCATATAATAACTCTCGACATTACTCTTGCGCACACCTTCCGGACATTGGTCCACTGCTTTTAAATGGTTAACATAGTCTCGGAGAAGGGTGACCATTTTATCCAAAGGATATTGCCTCTGGGGAATGAATTAATATACATTCCACTCTTTCAATTGTTAAAGCGCACCTGTACAAGTCGGGGTGACTTTACTTCCTCCTCGGCCACGTGATGCAACGCAAGAATGCGCTCTTCTGCAAGGGAAATTTCCACTTGTGGGACAGCTAGAGCAAAAAAAAAAACGTCAAAGGAAAGAAATCAGAGCTAGACTGATATAGAAGGGCGACGGTTCTTACAGGGCTCACTCCCAAGCAAACATGTATGAGTATCCTCATCACCGAATTTACTGTTTTCCACTTGGATTTCGGTGACACGTGAGTTTCTTTTGAGATAGGTAAGCTTGGGGCAGGAAAGTACAGGAAATAATTGGATTTCTGGAAGATTGTGTGCAGGCGACCAATCTGTTTCGACCCAATCATCACCATTCAACCATGATTGAGGAATCCCCGGACTTGAGGAGGCCTGGTTCTTGAAGCTGTTGTTATGGCTGGCGGACAGAGGCACTGACTGTTTGAGGGGCTCAGAGAAAACCGCCACCATAGCACGAAGGTCGATATTTTTGAGAACGACTTCAGCGGTGTAGAATGGTCTATGTCGCGCGACCTGAATACTATCAGGGACTTTACCCGGTGCGATTGTCTCCTGGTCCCTTTGATGCATGTCGGCCTGGAAGTGGCTGACCTTGGCTTTCAGACCTACAATAGTTGTGGTCCCATTCTCCCATGATTCCCTGCTGTCATCGATATACACATGTGTTATGAACAGCTCCGGCACTGAAATCCGGTATTTGAGCGTTGCCACGTGGCGTGCAAACTTGGGTGACAGCGCCTTCCGCAGGTAAAGAGACCCCTGTCTAATAGGCAAGGATAGCCCGCTGTCAAATAGTCCCCACCATGACCAAAAACTGGCGAATGCCTTCGGAGTGAGGTGAAAGCTACTCGATTGGGAATCAGGGTGGGTAGATCCTTGTCGGAGAGCTGAAGTCACTGAAAACGACAAGTGGATAAAGTCCGACCGGAAACCACGGTAAGAATCACGATCAGCCTGTGCTTGTTAGAACAGTAGGCGAGATCTGTGGAAGATAAAAGCCTACCTGAAGATCAGAAGACTCCACTTTCACCAGCTGCACACTATAGTGTGGCCGGAACTGAAAAAACCGACATTCACGATCGAAAGGAGAGCCCGTGCACCTACTACACTCCGGCCTATTACACGTCCGTTCAAACATAGCCCCCACGCCAAAACGAACCCCTGAGCAGAGGTTGGCGCATAACTTAACCCAGTCATTTCGTGCAACAATGCGTCCCTGTGCGTAGATGCCCACAGAGCCAGTTACCGACTCGAACCTGCAGAAAAGTGAAATGCATGTCAAAATAAAATAAAAACAACACACCTTGGTATTATGATGGACATGGAATCGCTGTAAACCTGTACGAGCTCCCGATCTCTGTTTTGAGAGCCGATATTGATCTGCGGTTTACCTTGCCAACAGAGGGCAAAACCTGCACCATCATTGTCCAATATATACGGATCGCGGTTACCTAAACATATGTAAACGCCTGCGAGTGATTTTTTCCATGATGCCTACCTTTGATGTACAGGCGAACTTCTTCTTTGAACGAAATTTCAACTGTCCAGTGGAAAATCAACCTCAACTAGGGAATCCCTAAGTAAAATCATCCTATAACAAACAGTCTTCTTACCTTGTCCCAGAAGCCAATATGTGGAGATGGATCTCGAGCCTCAGGAGTCAAGCTGTCCAGAACTCGAACAACATCATGGATTGCTGGACTGTAGCTAACTCCCCAGGCGAATGCGGTTGTCTGGTCCGTCAGGACTGATACAGTTGGCCGAGCGTATGTCTTCACTGGCATGAGGGTCTTCGGGACGTGAACTACGAGCGGGGGTGTATCAGAAAATCTGTCCTCAAGACCAACCACGGGGCAGGAGATCCAGTCAACTGACTGGGGAGGACCTATTTCCTCAGCGATGACAAGATTGGAATCAAAAATAAGCGAGGGAAACCCGCCATCACCAGAACGTGGAGGAATATAAAGCAGCGGCAAGGGGTAATCACGAAGTGAAACCTGAAGAGCCGAGAGGGAGATATGCAGGTGCATGGGTATAAGCAAGGAGTAGCACGTCTCGTAGGGAAGTCCGCTCCCCTGTTGATGCAGAAAGGAGGCCAAGTGTTTGAGAGGGAAGGTAGGACGCTGAAGATGCAGACGAAGTCCTGAAATAGTAATACGAAGTAGTGGAGGGATTCGCAAGGTTTTGGCGGGCTTGACGAGATCTGGAGCTTTCGTAGGACGTTTTAGCGGTATTGCACCATGAAGTTCGCGATAAACTAATTCCTCTTGAGCCATTCGTTCCTGTAGGTGTTGGCGGTGCCTTGTTGTCCAATCCAGGCTGTGTGCGAGATTCAAGCGTTGACGAGCATCTTGAATGGAGACTGAATGCTCTCTGCCAAACTGATAGTCTGTGTTCACAACGGAGATATCGTCTGCCGCTGAATGCCCTGAGCTGACCACCATCACCTTTGCGTCAAAAGCTTCTTCCCGGTGAAGCCTGGCTCTTGCTGCTGCGAGACCAACCCTAAAGTTGAGCCCCAACTGGCTTTCGAAAGGGTCATCTGCAGCCTCGAAGCAGAGCATCCGACAACTGAAGGTGACATCGGGCACAAGTTTTGCGGACTCGGCCTCTGGAGGGGGGATAGGAGTGAATTTAGTGCTTTGGATCACGTGAATTAGATGCTTGATTGCCTTGATAGTGACCACGGTGGCAAGCTGAAGCTCAGCGAAAACATAGCTAGAAGGGATACGAAAGCGTAAACTATCGCTCTCGATCAGAATCGGACCCGTCAGGGATGGGGAAAGCGACAAAGTGCATCTGTGTAAACGGCCAAGTTCCTCCCAAGCCTTTCCTGGTACCTTGACGACCGAATGTCGTTGATTGACTGGAACCCATACAAGCAACGAATTGACAGAACAACGAGCGTCTTGAGGAGTCAGCGTCACGTTAAAATAGTTGACCCGCGCGACCGCAGTTTCGTCCATAAGGCGGAAACGCGCTCGAATAACTTTAACTGTGCCGTAGATGTTTGTTATAGCGGAATGTGTGGGATATTGCGGTGACTCTAGGATTCTCGATGAGGTTGCACACTGCCGAAGGGTTTGGACCGTTCGTAGTGCAAGCAGAGCTGAGTATATTAGACCAAGTTCGAAGTGCGTCAGTAGGTCGTCGACACTGAATGTCACGTCGCATGCCGATCCTGCGGAACTTGTCAGGGATTTCGCAGTAAATTTGACGTCTACGTTCATATCTTTGATTGAGAGGAGTAGCTTAGTGTGCAGGAGAGGGCTGTCTCTCTCTGTGATCTGTGGATCATCCATTGAGAATTGGTCTGCAGCCGCAGCGCGCACTGTCGTGTTCCACAAGATAAGGTTTCCGGCGGTCGCATTCATCCCTGGAGTCTCGGAAGCCCTCTGCAACAGGGCAGCATGGCTGAGTTTATCAACAGGCAGGGATAATTTCGCCCGATTTTGAGAACACTGCGGAGAATGTGGAAGAGCGTGCCTCTGTTCTGTGTTGACAGAGAAATACCGCAGAGAAAAACCAGTGCTGAACGCGGTTCCGCGCGTGATATCCTTGTCCGCGTGGGGATTGATATCAGAACCTGTAACGAACAGTACAAACCGCGCAACAGAAAATGACAAAGCACAACCCAAAGGTGATGTCGACGGGGAAGGGGAAGTCCTTGCCTTTGAGGGAGGCCAGCGAACAGAAAGCAATGACAGAAGAAAGCTCAGAACCCTAAGCCTTTCAGGGTGCCATAACTCTGCGATCCCAGCTTCCGTGCAACACTCGAGGTCGACGAATAGCGTGTGAGTGTTTAATGTGGCGTCTACGCATTGTTCGTCATCATTAGCCTCTCCGAGCCCCGTTAACATCCCTTTGACCTCCACAGCTTCCAGGGAAAATAAAGTCTCACTGCTCGTACATTCCGAACCCCATCTAGACATGCGTCGAGTCGCTGCGTTTGAAGAATGTGTGCGTAGTCGCAAGAAGAGTGGGTACAAAAAGAAGGTGAAAGGGCATGTCATGCGGAAAGGGAGGTTTCCGTCAAGCGAGAGATGCTGAGTTGAGGTTATCCCTACATGGAAGTCGGAGGAAGAAGAAAAGACCACCCCTTCAGTTTCCAGTTCCACCAAGTACGGCTCCTCGACACCAGGAACGCCAGCACATAAGATGCGTGCAGAAACGGGTCCCACCGTCACACCGGCAGCGAACCGAGGAACTGGGGAGATAACATTTGACAACATGGGCGAGGGCCGTCCACTTGATACATTCTCGGGAGAGCCGGATTCCAAAATTAGATTGAGTAGCATGTCATGACGGTCCGCAAATGATACAGAAGCAATCTGAACCTCGAGGAATACGCACGGAAGATTGGCATTGCAGTGGAAGGAAGGATCGAAAGGTAGCATTGACGGCCAATCCAACAGTGTAGCGTCGATCGAAACGGAACTGATGGTTAGGATAGGAGGATTGGATCGGGCTATTCCACTCGGTCTGTGCAAGAAAACGCTCTGGAGGCTTAGGCGAAACAGGAATGCCCGGGATGTGGTAGACGACTCATTTCCTAACCAAGCACGGTGGGCGGCGTTCACAGTTTCGTTCCTAGGTTCGCAAGAGCAGGTCGCCGCTTTGAAGATAAGGTTGTACTTATGGCGACCAATTCTCCGTGAAATCGTAACGGAGTCTAGATTAAGATGTGCAGCTTTAATCAGCTCAAGAGGCTTTGCGCTGGCTAATTAGTACATGCGCGGAGACGAACATTGAGAAGCATACCTTCGTATTCCGCTTCTTCCTCTTTGCAATAACTGGACCACGGAAATCCGAGGCTAAGGAAGACTTGGCAATGTTAATATATTTCCACTGAGAGTACGCAAATACTGACTGCACTAAAGGGACTCTTCAACCATGGGGAGGAAATGGTATTGAGAGAACTGAGAGGCGGGACAGGGACATTCTCTGTCGCATTCTTGAAGTGCGATAACCAAAGCTGAAGGTTGTCGGCGTCTATGTCAATGGCTCCTACTTTGACTCGACAATGAACGCTGCGTGGTTCAACCGTGCCGTCTCTTGGACTAAAGCGGGCTGAACCACTTAAACCAAACGACTCAGGGGAGTGTAGTATAGTCCCGCTTTCCGACAGGCCTGAAATTACGGATTAGATACTCACTCGAGCAAACATTTTGTTGAACATACCCATCTGAACCAGATCATCTGACGGAATGGAACCATGAATCTGTTGTACCACCAGATCATATGAGACGGAGGCTATCGTTCGTCCTAATGTATCGTTCCAGGTGCGGGTCCAAGCACGTCGGAACCCATTGGAAAGACGCGATTTCCATGCACCCATTGCAAGGGCTCGTGCGCTCAATGCCTGGTTGTGCGAAGGAGCATCATCTCGGATCGGTGGAATCTGTGGACTCTGAGCGAAGAAGACATGACTCTTGAACGCGACGTCCTGTACAACAAACTGAATTCTAGGAGAGCCGACGTATGAAACAACGGCTTGATCAATGTCTATTTGGACGGTTTCCATAAGTCTTGGGATGAAATGAATGACTTGTTGAAGTGCTGTATATACGACAAGGCGAATGATAGGCCGAACCACAGGATCAAATATGACGTACAGCCGTGATAACACGGACCATAAGTAGAGCGCCAGAGGGGATGGTGAAAGGTCTGCAAATGTGAGACCACGCCTATGAGTAGCACGTGGGGGAGGTGGACGCGGGGCGGGTGGAGGTTCGATCTCCAATTTGAAACCCTCGATTCTGAAGGAAAGTCTTCTGGGTCCGTCATCTGTGGAAGAACGGTAGGAATATACAAAACGATCGATTCGCCAGGTCCAGGTGCCTTTCCGAAAGTATAGACCGCGAATGGAACGCAAACTGACGCTGCGAACACGAATATGGCTGGAGAAGCGCATGAGGACCGAGGGTGCGAGGTAAACTCGGGCGATGTATAAGAAGAAAAGCGCGCTGAGAGGCCAGCAGGCGAGCAAGATCCAGGAGGACTTGCTCGTGGGCCATTTCAAGAACAGGAGGACCAAGCCAAGAGTAGCGAAAAGTAAGTGCGAGCGGAGCTGGACGGACGGCATTTCCTGGCAAAAGCGCGTTGCCACGGTGAGGCGAGAAGTCGACGAAAAGGAGTGTCGGAACGGCGTCAATGTCAACGTGCAACTCGACGAGCAGACGCGTTCTCATTCCGTCACGACACGTGATCTCTAACGAGAAAGCCATGTACATAGTGCAATATTTGCGGCATATCATACTCGTACTATCTTCCCCGGAGGTAGCTAATCAAAACACCATCTGATGAGGGTACTGGCCCTTCGTGAGACCGAAACTGGCCTTCAGGTACTTGGCCAGGTTCTCCTGCTTTTGGACAGCCGCAATAACGACCTTGTCAACCTCCTTCTGGTCGGCTGACTTGGCTTCTGGGAAGGGCTCTTTTGGTTTGGGCTTGCCCTCCTCGAAGAACTCTGCCTCTGCAGAAGTAGCACCCTTCACGGCAGCCTTGGCAAAGTATGCGTCGTTGATCTTGGGGTTGACCTACCACGACGAACAGATCGAGGTGTTGATACGGCTGTTGCTGGCAAGTTTCAAAGACACTCACCTCAAAACCTTCCAGGTCAACCTTCGTCGATGTGGCAATGACATACGCTTGATTCACCCTCCGTAGGGGCACACCGTTAACCTTGTAAGGTCCCGTCACCAACAATAAACCGCTCTCCAGCTGCTTCAAGAACACCACTCGCTTCCCCCTGAAACGGCCGGCAAGCAAGATTAAGACAGAGCCTGGAACGATGGTGGGGCGGAGGTGGGTGGGTTTGGGCGATTTGCGACTTTGCTTTGGTTGACGGATGTCCTCTGCAGGATAATAACGGGGTGCCTTCGATGTGGGTACAAGACGAGTGCTACCGTTCTTCTCCCCGCCGACCTGAACCTCTTTGGTTGCAGGAGCTTCCGGTTCAGATGTTTTGAATTTCTTCAAACTACGTCGAGCAACGGCCTGAGGGAAGCGGGCGGAGACCCCAGGTACGATTTGTTTGCTGCGGGCCATCTGAAGATGTAAATGTCAGTAAGGGGACCGTCGATACATCCAAACTGCCAACGAGACATCCAACAGAAAGGATCCCTCCACGATTATCGGAGGTTTACAAGTATGTTACCTTGTAACTGCCTCGTTGGCCAGGACAAATCGAACTCACTGGTCGTTAGTCTTGAGGGTTTTGTTGTCGAGAACGTCGACCGCCACGGCGAATGTATACACCGATGGATGGTGTGTCGGAGTTTGATTTGTGGGAACTATATACCCGATATGGCGGGCTTTGTGATAGCAGTAGCGGCCCGCCGTTAACTTGAACCTGCTGGGTTGACAACGATATACCATCCCATTGATACCCTCCCCTCAAGGCTCAACGTCATGTCTCCAAATGAAATGGCGGAAGGTGTGAATAGCACGATTCTACTCACGGCTCGTTCCACTCAAGTTAGTGAAAGATCCCCGCTCGGTCATCTGGTTTGACATCGACAACACCCTCTATTCTGCCAGTACCATGGTGTCACATGCGATGGGCGAGCGTATTCACGGTATGTTTTCTTTCGATGGGATCAGGCTATTTCCAGAACCCACCCCAGCATACTTCGTCTCCCTGGGCCTCGATAAAGAAGCAGCTTCGGAATTACACCACAAGTACCAAAAGCAGTACGGACTTGCTCTACGTGGCCTCATGCAGCACCATACCATAGGTAGGTAATTACGAAAGGCATTTAACACCAGTTGACTTGTGATGTCATGGGCCCTCCGCTCCTCAGACCCTCTTGATTTTGATCGGAAATGTGATGGCACACTCCCTTTGGAGGAATGTATCCAGCCGAACACAAAGCTAAAGAAGCTGTTCGAAGACTTGGACAGGTCAAAGGTACGCGTTTGGGCTTTGACCAACGCGTACAAAAACGTATGTCCTGCGAGTTGAACATTGAGAGTGGGAATGAGTCCTGACAGATGGGCTAGCATGCCAATCGGGTGCTCAAGATTTTGAACCTCCAGGATCAAGTTGAAGGACTGGTTTACTGCGATTATGAGCAACCCGACTTCACTTGCAAGCCAGAACCCGAATTTTTTCGAAATGTTGGTATCCACAGCTGCTTTTTCCTTGACCGTGAAATCGATCCACGGTTACCACTTTCACAGGCAATGAAATTTCCCAACATTTCCGATCCCTCAAAATGCCTGTTCATAGACGACAATAAGGACAATGTAATTGCCGCTAAGAAGCTGGGGTGGGGGCGATGTGCGCATTTTTACGAGACGGGATTGGAGGTCGTAGAAGGTGGGAGAAAGAAGACCTTGGGGATTAATGGCGACTTGGCTGCAATTATGGAAGGAATCTCAGTAATAAACGATCTAGAAGAACTTAGAGTGATATGGCCCGACATTTTTTACAGTTGATGCATACACGGATGTAAATGCCCTGACACAATTTGTATGTACAGTAGAACATGTAAAAAATGATGACCATCAAAATAACATGACAGCCACAACCTGTGATGCCTCATTCACTTCCAATATTACCCCGTCGTAGCCATACAGTCCTGTGTAATTGTGAGACAAGGCGCTCGATAACAAGTAATGTTCTTACTTGAGGTCGCACTCTGCAATGTGATGTTATCCTCGTATTCAGTACGATCATGTACCATCGATGGTGGAGGATCTCTCGGGCAGAGAAAGTGACTGATCGCCTCGAACTGAAGTACCTAAGGAGCTAGAAATCAAACAAAAGTCGAAGAACTCACCTTGTCAGTGAAGCGCATCCTCGGAGGTGAGTCTAGTCCAATTAAGTGGCCGTTCTAGACGAGTGTGATGACTACTGACCATCCTCGTCATCCTCTGGTTTGCCCTCTATTTCCCATGGACAGCGTTTATACTGTTGGAATAAAGGAGACCCAGGCTAAAAAAAACGCTTAGCTTGAGCAATCAGTTGCCCAGAGTTCGTTGCTCACTACATTAGAGTGTAGTATGATCTTGCGCACCAGGTGCGTTTGACCAGAAATTAAAAAGTCTATTCCATGGCTGAAATAATTATAAAAGTCTAATGACCTTTACGAGAGATCGTACATCGAGAATACGCGACTCACAATCGGTGCTCGAGCTCTCGTCAAATTCTAAATGCGGGCTGGGCGAATGAATTGCCATTCGCTCGTCATCTTTATAATATATTCGTGACGGTGTTCCCAGATCAATGTTGAGATCCTGTGCAGTGGTTTCGCCCAGACGGATATGGAGAAACAAGGTAGAGGAGCCGGAAGGGCCATAAAAATGAAGAACAACACCGTTGTTGACCTGTGCATGCCGGATGGGAAAAAACAAGCAGATATAATCTGTATTTGCTCCTACCTTGACAATGGCTCGGGAAATATCCCCATACATCACGGGGCAAGGAATGACTTCGTCGAGAGGATCGCGCCCCCCATCCTGCGCATCCTTCTGCGTAACGATGATACGTTTGACTTCCTTCGATCTATTATCTGAGATCGCATGCGACGGGGTACCTTTGAGGCCTTCACTGATGGCATCGTCGTCAAAACTAAACCAGACGCCAGGATACCTCAGTTCGTCTCCCGGATACGTTGGCCCGAAAGTCCGACTAATTTGGATCTTGAGCAATGGCTCATCTCCGGAACAGATGACGGAATCTTTGTATCGCAGCACCATTGGGGGATGAGAATCCCTTGGTTTTCTGAGGGAAACCGTGTGCAGTCGCTGATGATACGCGGAGAAAAGGAGATCAAAGTAGGGAAGCAGATGGAGTATTACTGGGGTGGTGGACGCATTCTCTGGGTCAAACTTGACCTCTACTTGAGGGTACAGATGCTGGAGCGCCCGCAGAGTTGAAATGACTGACCAGAGGGACGAACCTAGTAGGGGTACATCGCATATCAGTGGCGTGCTTGGCAAGAACATGGTCACGAACCTAACTCAAACATCCCTATGCCTGATCCTGGTCTTATGTCGAGGTCCAGAGTGGCAAGCATGATCAAGGTTGCGTATTCGAACGTTCGGTTATCAGCTGGACTTGCCCCGATTCAGCGAATTCGCGTCAGGTGACACTTCAGGTTGGCGCGACGCGTTTCTTAACTCTACACTCACAACATGGCAAACGGACGTCAGCGGATCATAATCAAGGTTCGAGGCTTCTTATGACATGCATTATAAAATATTCAGGTCAATTTCACTAGGTCTTCCGCAAGTACAGTCACTCGCTTGGGCCAGAAGCCTTGCAGTTCCTGGAGGAAATACTTGATCGTCACGAAATCGCGGACGAAGAAACCGAGTTTTCCGTCGAGACGATTGCAAGAGAGTACAACAAACAGGATGGTGAGCTATCTGGCTTTATGTCAGCTGCATCTCTCAGTGTCTTGTCCAGATGCCTCCATGAAGGTATCTCTACCTATCCTCCAGAGAGTATACGAAGCGCTTCAAGATCAAGGCTCTGGTGATCATGCTGAAACAGAGCTTCTTGACCCTGAAAGCCATCTATATGTACTCGATGCTTTTGAAATGCCTGCTTGGAACTGGTCGCACGAACGGGGAACTTTCGAAAGGTATGCCTTTCCCAATAACCTGTTTTCTACCTTCGTAATGTCTGCAGGTCCTCGGCCACACCGACCATGTCTGGGACAGCAGAGTCACGCATCACTTCCACGCGTAACAGGCTTCATATTATCAAGCAGAGCATATTACGCAACGAACACTTTTCGCCTTCCACGTTACCCTCTCGCGATCGGGAACATCTCGTCACGGTATGGTCAAGGCGACGATATCAGGAGATATATATTCCCACATATCTTGCGACAGTTAAAATCGACAAAACAGCTTCTGGGCAGAGCTGGGGAGAGGTTCTTGCTCGTTGGCATGCTCGCGCATAACATGGAAGGGAAACTATGTCTCGAAGATGCTGATGGATACGTCGTGTTGGATGTGTCCAAGCTGGTATGATTGCCAGCGTTATCGTGGAGCTGGAGGTATTCATCTTTGTCAAGGACGACCCTGGCGAGGGGTTGTACACCGAAGGTTGTATTGCTCTCGTAGAGGGCGAATATACGCAAGATGGTACCTTGGAAGTGATTGCTATGGGTCAACCCCCTTGTGAAGATCGTGAGACTGCTCGGTAAGTTGCCTTCTGAAAGGACATGATAGCTACTTACTTTTGTAGCTCAATATATGGTCACATAGACTTTCTCGGGAAGGGCTCGACTACCCTGCTGGAGGATGTACGTCTGGTTTCTTCATCGAAACCCGTAGCTAATCTGCATCCAGTCAAATTACACCCGCCGTGTTCGGGAGGAACTTTCGGATGTGTACTTCTTTTTCTTGTCCGATGTTTGGTTAGACAATCCCAGGACCTTTGTTGGGCTTCAAAAGATGTTCGACAATTGCATTGAGAACAGTTTCATACCCAATGTTATTGTCATGTGTGGCAACTTCACCAGCCGATCAATCATCCAAGGGAGCGGGCAAGACATTCAACGGTACCAAGGCATGCTGTATATTACTTTAGAGCGCATCCAAGACTGAAAGTCGTGACAGAAAGTTTTGACTCTCTTGCTCAACTCATTGCGTCTTACCCTCAGATCACTCGTAAAGCTCACTTTGTCTTCGTTCCTGGTCCACTTGATCTGACGAGTAACGTGACTCTACCACGGAGACCAATTCTTTCATCCTTCACATCCCAGCTCAAGGCGAAGGTTCCAAAGGTACACTTTGCGAGCAACCCTTGTCGCTTGAAATTTTTTGCGCAGGAAATTGTGATTTTCCGCGAAGATACCATGGCGAGGATGTTGCGAAATACCGTGGAGGTGAAGCCAAACGCCACAGGAGAAGACCTGAGAAGATATGTATGTGAAAGCCATCTGCTCTTACCCTTGGTTCATACTGAGCAGATGCTTCGTAGCTCGTGCAGACGATATTGGACCAAAGTCATCTCATTCCCTTGACAAGTCAAATTCAACCGACACTGTGCGATCATGACCACGCGCTGCGTCTGTATCCGTTGCCGACAGCCGTAAGACACTGGGTTACTATCCTGCATGCCTGACGTTGAACTACATTCTCCCGAAGGTCGTCCTCGCCGACAGATACGAAAAGTACAAGTTGACGTATTCTGGTTGTCACGTGTTCAATCCGGGGAGCTTCCTCTCCAAGTCGTTTGCGTTTTCGACTTACAGCCCGGCGGAGACTAGCTCAGAAGAAGGAATAATTGATATGGACACGGAGGACTAAATTGTGTGGTACAATAGCCTTGATTGTGCGATTGCAGTATTATTGTATGTAACGTCTCGTAAGACGCGACAAAATTTGGTTGATGTTGGTACGCCATGCTGCCCGTCGCGGCTGCATCCTTGGCAGAACGTGTCCCCAGCTTGGTCTCTCCCTGCATCAGTCTCGAAGGACGTTTGTCAGCTTAGACGTCTTCAGGGATGGTTTCTTCGACCTTGCAACAGCCCTTCCGTTTCCTCCGTCCTGGCCTGCGTACTCCTCAACCATCATCCTTTGTACCGTACTCGCTCGACTCGCATTGACTGTTCCGTTCTCAGTATGGGTAAGATTTTGCTCACTGCAATCCATCCAACTCTCCGCTAATACCATGCAGTCCAAGCGAAGACAGTGGAGGGCAGAAGAAGAGGCTTTACCTCGTCTTCAGTCAGAAGTACCAGGGATCGCGAAAAGGGTACTGGAACGCATGCAGAAGGACAAGGTGCGAGGTACAAAGGAGGAACTACAAGCGGTCCACCGTGTCAGAATGAAAGAAGCTGTATGGTCCTGTCCTTCTGTCCCGTGGACACGAACTGAACTCGTTCTTGCAGGTTGCGGTGCGCCGGAAAGAGCTGTTCGCGGAGCATCGATGCCATCCGGTGACGACGATGGCTATACCGCCCTTCACGCAGCTGCCCGTCTTCGTTGGGGGTTCTGTCGTGCTCGCACACATATCGCAGCATCCCACACCCCTCGACTCCGAGTCCTTCCTCACTCTCTCCACGCTCGTGCATCCCGACCCTACCGCGGCCTTGCCGATCGCCCTTGGTTTTATTACGTTGGCCAACGTGGAGAGTTCTAGATGGTTCATGACGGACCAGCAACGTGAACGCGAAGTCAAAGTGCAAAAGTGGAAAGAGGAAAAGGTCGCAAAAGGGGAGAGAGTGATCGAACCCCAAAAGATTATCAAGTCTGCTCTCAGATTAGTTTCCGTCGGGCGAATCCTCGTGGCATCGATGGTCCCTGGGGTACGGTCGTCGTCTCTTGATTGTCGCTGTCGGTTCTTTTGAGCTCATCAACTTTACAGAGCGTCGTCTTATATTGGGTAACGTCGGCAGCATTTGGGCTCATTCAGACGTGGTTGTTTGACTACTGGGAGCTGCAAAGAAAAAGAAGACTGGCAGTGCTAGCTTCTTCTGCTCAGCCGTCTACACCACCAGCGTCCTCGCCACCAGCGTCCTCTAGTGCGATCCGTCGGCCGCGCAAAAAGTAGTTTCTTTGGTAAGTGACGCTCTGCTTAGATCATGAATGACGACAACAAGTGGTTCGAGGGCGCCCTTCGTGTCTCCTTTGCGAGAGTGTGGTGCCCGATGAATGTGTCTTGATCTAATCTGATGCCTTACTTCTGCGTAACCGAGCCTTTTGTGCTGACCATTCGATATTTATAGTGGGAAGGTCTTGCAAATTGACATACGCTGGTGGCGTTGTAGTAGATGACCATTGCAGCTGTAGTATATGTATTGTACAGTACATAGAACGCTGCCAGTAATATCGTGCCCACCGCATACACAGCCACTAGCATGCCCACTCCGTCATGATCAACTACATCTTGCTCGTATCGCGACAAGGCTCGTTCTGTTATCCTCCGAGGAGACAACGACCGTCGGCTTACATTAGGCATCTCATCAGGGAAAGTACGTCTCGCGAAATGGTTCACAACCACGGCTCCGAAAGTCAAGGCTAAGATCGTCAAGGATGTCACCCAGCTGGTCTTGGCTCGGCGCACGCGCATGTGTAACTTTTTGGAGTACAAGGGTGAGCGACGTCGAGGCGTCGAGGCGTCTTCTTGCACCGTCTTCTTGAGTTGACGGGGGTCCGGACGCAGATACCAAGGTCGTTTACAGGAGATACGCCTCGCTCTTCTTCGTCTGTGGGATCAGCTCCAGCGACAACGAACTCATCACGCTGGAGATCATCCACCGTTACGTGGAGGTCTTGGACAGATACTTTGGAAACGTACGTCGTCCTTCCCCTCTTTTGCCCGTTTCGTGCTAGGTTCGAGAACCAGACGTCCCCTTTTAGGTGTGCGAGCTGGACCTGTAAGTCGGCGGGTGGATGGATTATGGCACGAGACGTTTAACGAGGGTTCCTTACAGCATCTTCAACTTCCAAAAGGCGTATGCGGTGGGTGGCCCGTTCCTAGTGTATGCTGGAGGCTCACGCGGCCTGCGGCGTAGATCTTGGACGAACTGATCATAGCCGGGGAGATGCAAGAGTCCTCGAAGAAATCTGTCCTGCGTGTGGTTCGTTCCTTGGCAGCATCGGTCGACGCCGCCTATTCACCTATCATTCCCTCACAGGTCACGCAATCAGACAGTGTAGAAGACCAGGAGAGCAGTGAAGACATCATGGGACGTTTAGCGTCGCGCACCGGTTAGATTCCTTCACTTCCCTTTGCACTTTATGAACATGTCTTGTCAAGCCCCCCTGGTTCGTTGAGATCTCGTGGATGCAATGCGGTAAGTCTCTATGTAGCACACTCATCGACGGCTGATTGAGTGCATTATAGTCAATGACGATCACGACGAAGTCACATATGAGCTAGTAGTATATAGATAAAACTAGTCTACAGTGCGGATGATGACAGGTTATGAATCTGGTATCGTCTTGCTGTTTGTTTTGTTTAAAATGTGCCATCGCACGAGGTCGAGTGTCGCAATAGAGTCTTCTACCGAAGAATGGCCCGTGGAGCCGTCTCCAGTTTGGATCGATATTCCAAGGTGCTCCTTTGCGCTGATGGATCACGCGGTCAGCAAATGCTGCGAACGCAGTACGAGATATCACAGACAGATTTTTCAAAGACTGCCTATACGGTGGTCCGGCTCGATGAGGAAATAGGATTGCGGTATCGACACATTGAAGGTGCACCATACGCAACGTCTTGAGGTCATTATCTAGGGCATGTCCGATAATGATTGTCTCGGAATTAATGAATGCATCAAGGGTCTGTCGTATTAAAGGAAGCGTCAGCGACGCCTTTTGATGGTCTTCCTTCGTGATGCCGGAAAATCGGGTATTATAATCTCTGAGAAGACATTAAGCCGGGACGGAGGAGTTTCAGTAGAGGACACTGACATTACCTCAACGCCGTCATCCATGCGGACCAATTCGTCAAAAATCTCGGATCCAGCACCATCGACGACGGAGACGCGGGCTACGCGCATGCCACCTGTGGTGTAGATCATCTCGCAGTCAAGGGCAACGACATCAAAGGCAGTGTCGACGGCCTCTTCACTACCGTAGGACTTTGGGGGTCGTGTTGGTGAAAATGGATGACGGAGATGGAGATTGTTTGGATCAGATTCATAAAAGACGTGAAATCCTCTTGAACAGCCGTCCTCGCTTGTGGTCTTTAAACAACATGAATATATGCGTAGTTTCTCGCCTTGAGGAAACGTTTATGGGAAACGAAGACGAAACGGGTTCTGGCACACACCGTTAATCGTTCTGCTGAACGGTTTCCCCCAGTGATATGTACACTCATCGTGGGTAGGGGTAGGGGTAACCTTGTAAGACTGATCACAGCGTTCACACTTTATCGTGTGTCCAACTAGATGTGGCTCTGATCCACCATCACTGTGGGGTGCTTCGGTTAGGTAACCCCACTGTTTCATGGTATCTGTGGACATGATAAGATGAGAGAGGAGAGAACGGGTGAGTTGGAGTTGATCGAGTTGTTTACGCGCTTCTAAGCGGGCTGCGATGTCCTCGTCTGTGCCGACGGAGGGATGGGCGATCGATGTGGGGATAGTGCGTTTTTTTAGGGCAGCGATCGAATTTATGACTGCCTGGGAATAGAGATGAGAGAGGGGAAAGGGGAAGAGCGTGAGTGACACACATTACGGTAAGTGAGCTTTGTCGAATTCTTGTATACCTGTTCCTCTTGGCGAAGGGCATGCTCGGAGGCGAGGGTGGAATTAGAAGGCAAGAGGTGTTCGTACAAAACGACAAAATGGTCATAGAGGCTCTTGAGCAAGGCCTGTTGATAATCAGAAGTGGTGACGGTGGGGAGGGAAAATCGCAAACCTGGCGGACGGGTAAGGGTACATGGGACTGCGCGGCATTGACTCTAAGGACGGGTGCACCGGTCTGCGAGGATGGCGGGTGAGAGGGGGTCGGCGCAAGGGACGCACGTGACGCACGGATGAATGGGCAGGAAGGGGAACAGGCTTTGGGGCTGTTGCTGTTCTGACACGTTGTATAGGGGGCTCTGAGCTGGACGCGGAGGAGGCGGAGAATTCGCGCGGTCGCTTTGTGGGGACAGTGCGCGATGGAGCGTTGGGGGTCAGGGTGGGGG
>JBBPRP010000057.1:0-29883 GCA_038093135.1 Leccinum longicurvipes
ACGTGGGACGTCACCACCACGTATCGAACAGCAATCTCGTCCCATGGATTCTCTATGCACCCGCTGTACTGGTCCACCAGTGTGTCGCGCGGGAGGTGAGAAGAGACGGTGAGAATACCTGACACGCAGCGTAACTTGTTGGGCCACATACTGATGGATTTTTGAACTCCTTCAAGGACCGGTGGGCCGGAGCAGGTATGCCAAACGTTGCACATCTTCAGCTTGAACGCTCTCCGATAGTTGCACCAAAAAGCTAGTAGTAAACCGGACCGCCATAGTCTGGACCCGCTGTCAAATGCCTCTGCTTGAAGGTTCAAGATGACAAGAGTGGTGCTGTTTCTTTCAACAGCGAGGTGAGTGTCCGAAAGAGGAAGTGCTTCGTCAACGCGACTTTGTCCCAGGGAGCAATCCAGCCATAGCACGCGCCGTCGACCAACCAGAGGAGATTCCCCTCCACGCTCTCCATCACCAACAACCTTCTCTATGTGCTGTCGTAATCAAGTACAGGTACGGCAACAAGCACTCTACTTTCTTGTACTGACATTAGCTACATCTCGGCACTCAGGTTTAATGCCGTCGCACACTGGTGGGACGAGTACATCGCGTGCGTTGTGGTTTCTCCGTCGTACACATGTACCTGTACCTGACTTGATTCTAGTTATGACGTCCTCAAACGACCCATTTACCAACTCGAAGAGGAACACCACCACCTCAGTCACTCTTATGTCGATATCGAGGCCAACGAGCGCACGGCACTCGTCGAACAACAGCCCGACTTTTCGTCAATAGACGCCGTCTTTGTACCGCTTCTCGACCAGGAACTCAAGAAGATAACTATCTTCTACGAGGACAAGGAAAAGGAGCTCTTCGACGAATTGCTGGCGCTCGAGGACCTCGTCACTGAGCAGGACACAGTTGGCCTCCAAGCCGGGGAGCACTATATAGATGAATATGCGGATGATGAAGACGAAGAGGAGGACGACGAAGACGAGCACATGGTCGGTGAACACGTTCGTTTCGAGGACGAGGGTTCCCCGAAACGACGTCGGAGAAAGTCAAGTTCGGTCAGCTACCGTCCACGCAGCGGGTCGATTGGTGCTCAGGTTACGCCTTTCGATCCTCGGAATGCTCCCTCCACTCATCGCTGGAGCGTTTCCTCCGCCGAAGACCGGCGCAGCCTTGAACCTCGTCCGTCCTCTTCTCGACCGCGTGCCAACAGCACCAGCAAGTCGCCAATGGGGCGCATTGCAGAAAGGTTAATCGGAACATGCTGATGTCATAACCGACGACCATGCCTACTCAAAATGTACAGTATAACAACACGACAAGGGAGTGTAAGACCATGTGGCTTGACGCTGAAGCTTAGATCAGATAGGAGCCTAATAACCCCTTCAATATTTCAATAACCATCCTCGTGCTCGTCATCACTCCCAACACTCCGATTACTCCGCTTGTCCTTATGCGCATAGTTGGACATTGATTGCACTACAATATCGTCGAGTATTTCCGGGGGCAGATCGTATTCAGAAGTCCGGATCGCGATCGCATACACAGCTGTACAGCCATTTCAATGTAGCCTCGGGGGAGAGGTGAATGTAGCCAAATACCATCTTCGATTTTCTCTAGTGAGTGACTAGTGACGACCTGCTTCCTACGAAGTCCTTTGACAAAAGGCGCGAACCTGTCCAAGACTTTATGACCAATAAGTCTGATGGCAAGTACTGGCGAGGAAGCACGTGCCAGACTTGCAGTCTCTCACAAAGTTACACACGCGCATGGCTCGAGCACGTCCCCCCTTGCGGGAGAAACCAGAAATGGCAAATCTCATTAGCTCTCCGGAGAGATCGGACAGGCCAAGTAAATAGTCTTCCATAGGTAGTGGAAAGTACTGACGAAAAACTCCTCTGATAAAAATGGGTGCACGAATTGTACGGGTCATGTCTACGCACAGGGACACCACTGTCATCGGACAAGGTGGTCTGTACTTGGTCAAAAGCGATCAACGTCCCATGGCCAAGATAGTGAGTGAAGCTCAATGCCTCGATGTATCTGAACGAAAGACATCATTCGTGGGGATTATAGCATGGTGATTGGGTATCTACTCTTGTAGACCTGAGGAGACGGATTGATGATGGCGCCAGAACAAGTCGCCCTGTAGTTCCAACTTGATGTTCGCATAGATGTCGTGGACGTCACGAAGTTTGTCAATCCCACGCTCGCACGCTTGCTTTGAATGGGCCCGCTCGTCTGGCGCGTCCTCGTTCATGATGCGATGCAGGAGGAAAATAACCTTCTTCGAGAGGTTGGTAACATCGCGACTTGCCTGTGAGCAACAGATGTCGTGGTAACGTTTCAACTATGTACTGTCTCTCGTGCAAATTTACCTTTATGAGGCGTTCGCGTCTGTCGTTGTGATCGTCGAGCTCTCGCTGGAACTGAGTAAAGATGGGGCGGTAGGACATGAGCGCTTGAGCCAAGGAGTGACAGAGTGACGTGACGATGTAGGTGTTGGTGTTGGTTCGACTTGACTTGTCATGGTGTTCGGGTCACTCAAGGCTGGTTGTCCGATGTGCGGCGTCGTCGCCGCTGCGGGAAACTCACAGTCTGCGAGCACTTCCGAGTCTAAAGTGAGACCAGAGATATTGTGGAAGGACGAAAATTTTACAGCATTTCGCGAACACGTCCATCCGGTCTCGAGCAAGGCCCACGTTATCATTGCCTTCAAGTGGGTTCTGTTCTGTCCGCACTTTCCCCCTTCCATCTCTGTGCTCACGAGATGACCCTAAGTTTGCACGTTCCCTCGCTGTACACGCTGGTACGTATTCATTCGAGGGCCACGTCCGCGGTGTTCGCCCTTTCACACCCATATTCCGTAGTCTTCGAGCGACCTTCCCCTTCTCGTCAATATCAGGAACCTCGCACGACGCTTGCTTGCTACTTTCTTGAATGACCGGCAGGAGGAGTCTCAATTCCATATTGGGTTCATAACACCGCCTTTTAGGGACAACAAGATCCCCGTGTCTGATCACCTCCATGCTCACGCATATATAGCACCCGCAGACCAACTAGGGTGGTGGCGAGGCATCGCTTATGGTCCTCTTGCCTGGTATGCGGTGGATGACTTGATCGCAGAAATTCGGTAAGTTCGTGTGTTGTTCTTCGCATGCCCTTGTACCCCTGACAGCGCCCGCCTCTTTCAAGCGAGTCTGTCTCGAACAACCGTGTCAAGTCCGGTTACGAAGACCGGAAAAATGCTCCTATAGATTCGATCCCTGATGCGGGCGCGCGGACCGGAACATCAAGCGGTTGTGAGTTCTCTGTTCCCACTCTGATGGTTTCAGACGCAGGGCGAAGCCACAGCGAGGGCTCATGATGGCCATCCCTCCCCGGGCTGACCTTCACCTTTTACACCAGCCCATATTTCACGGCGTGACGATCGAACTCGTTTCCTCAGCTTTCGACAACACTTGCTTTCTTGTACATATAATGATGGTGACTACATCAATGCTCTACCATGATCTCTATGCTCAGCTATGAAACGCGTGAAACACACCCCCTTCACGCGTCGACCCGCCCAGACGTTTTGAACGTTGCATCCAATTAGACTATACCGATACAGATTTAGCACTCAGTTTACAGAAATTCAAACAGACGGTCAATTCAATCCAATGCTGCGTTGAAAGCAGCATCTTGCATCTCTTTTATGGCCTTTTCTCGTATCATCTCCCAAACTATGTTACGCTGGTAGCGAACATCTCCCAGACCCTCTCTTATCTCCTCCAGTCTCTCGACGTACTCACGGTCATCGTCCTGGAGCTCCCGTAAAGTTGCCAATGATTTCTCCAGAGTATCTTGTTGCATCTGAGGAGAGGCGAAATGGGAAGGATCGAGGACAGGCGGCCCACCGTGTGCATATGACAAGAATAGCTTGTGAGCGTTCGGAACAAAGTCTGGAGAACGAGCCAGCCGGGCATCGAGGTCGTCTTCGCCGACGCTCCCGTCAGCTTCCTCCCGTTTCGGTATCACCTCTCCCTCCCGGTGCCTCTTGCCCGTGTCTTCGTTGATGACCTGCCATAACCTGCCGAGTGCGCGCTTCATGATGGCCTCGCCCTCGATGAGACTGTTGGTCGCATGCTCGAGCTCGTCAAGCAAGTTTGAACGGAAGGAATGCGTCACGGAATTGTCCATCACGAAAGAGGTGAAGCTGTAATGTTGTGTCACAGGAGGCGGGTATGGGGCAACGAGGGGAGGAGAGGGCGAGCGCAGGTGGGGCAACATCGGCGGGGAGGGAGAACGTCGTTCGATAGGCAACAGATTTCGTATACGTTGTCGCGCCCGATCCTCGGCCTACATACACGCGCGTAAGAGAACGTTGAGGACGGAGAAAACGAAAGGAGAACGCTTCACCTCCCACTCATCCATGTTAGGTCCCCAGGCTGCAATCTTTCCCCTTCGGACCCATCTACAGCCTTTCATTGTCTTCTTCCCCCAGTTTCCACCTGAGACACTAATATTCAGAGATTCCGTCTCGGGGTCGAATCCTTGTGAAGGATAATACCACGCATTATGGTCGTTCAACACGAATGGACTACGATAGGGATTATAAGCAACCCATCTGCAGGACGGCTTAGGACTTACTCCGCGTCTCCTTGCATTAGTGACTTTTGCATAATATTGTTGGACCAGAGCTCAGAGTCGAATTCAAGTCAGGACGCGACGCCGGCGAAGGCCGAGACTCTTTGACGTGGTATTCTTCCCTATAAGTAAGTCTCTAACCTACTTAGTCTACTAGTACTGCTCATTTACACGGTCCTTTCTTTCATTGTTTCGATTCTCTCAACGGTACTTCCTCCTTCAAGTTAGCGTGCTCGAAACTTCCCATGCCCTCGAGACCCCAGCGGCCCATCATAGCTTTGTCCTAGAAATACAACCACATGAGAATGTGCATATAGCTATATATATATAAAACACGATACCTCATCCCAAGGCGAGCCTAAACCATTCGAATCAATGAAACGCTCATTGCTGTAGAAGGACGACTCACAAGGTGTCGTCAACATCTTTTCTCCGGTAAATACAGCATTGGCACCCGCCATGAAACACATCGCTTGCTCTGACTCGCTCAGAGTGTTTCGCCCCGCAGCGAGTCTAATTATGGTGCCAGGTAGAACAATACGTGCAGTGGCTATCGTCCGCACTAGGGTATGGTACGCGACCGGCTGAGATGGTCAAGTCAACAACAATAGGCATTCCTGATACCACACTTACCTCGTTACCTTCCAATGGAGTTCCTGGAATGGGAACCAGGGCATTCACCGGGAATGATTCTGGATGTTCGGACATGCTGGGGTGTTGTCTGGTAAGTGGTATGCCATTTACAATGATGTAGATCCTCACAGCGAGACCTCGTGGATGAGTCCGACCCGGTCCTGGTCAGACTCCCCGAGGCCCAAAATACCACCGGAGCAAACACTGATCCCTGCTTTGCGCACAGCTTCGATGGTATCTAACCGTTCGTCGTATGAGCGCGTAGTGATGACCTAGACCAATTGCCGTGTTCTGTGGCATGCCTGAACGCCATAAAAGTCCGCACCTTGGGATAAAATTCTCGAGAAGTATCGAGATTGTGATTGTAGGCAGTGAGCCCCCTACACAGCGTTGAGGGCATATCAATGCGGGCAAGCAGACGAAAATGAACGGAGACGCACGCTTCCTTGAGTTGTCTAGCCTGCTCTGGGGATAGCATACCAAGTGTGGTGCAGACCTCCATCCCCATTCCGCGGACTTCCCGGACCATATTCAGGATTTTCTCAAATCCTCGTTTTCGACCGGCGAGGTCCCTCCATGCGGCACCCATGCAGAATCTAGTGCTGCCATTTTCCTTGGCTTGCCGCGCGGCTTCTAGGACAGGCTCGATATCAACCAACTTGGAAGCTTTGGTTGGGGTGGAGTATCGCGACGACTGGGAGCAGTAGGAACCTATAGATCAATCCGCGGGGGAACACGAACGACGATGAAACCATCACCTACAGTCCTCGGAGCAGCCTCCGGCTATACCACGCTGATCAGAACGGGATGGTCAAGGAGATAGAGTGGAGTTTCCATACTTTTGATGTTCATCAGGGTACAGAGTTGAATCTTGCCTGAATCATGGTTTTGGCGGTGTATCGTAGCTGCCCGGAAGATGAGGTCCAGCAAAGGACCATCGTATATCTTTTGTATTTCTTGGCGAGTCCAGTCATGACGGATGATTGGGACACGTGCAGCGGGATCAGACGCAACGGTTGCGAGCAGCCGTCGGCTGATGAGGTGGGGAGGGGACACTAGGATTCGACGAAAATACGACAGAAGCATAATTGGGTGTCTTGTAGGGTCAGCGGGAGGAGGGGAGAACAGTGGACAAGCGGACGAGTGCGCGCTCTCGGAGTGCTAGTCTGACATCTACATCTCATCGCCTCGGAGCCTTATATGTCCGGCCCCGAATACGCGACCGATCAAAGTTATCGGCGATGTCGGGCACAAGCTCGGCGTTAACACATTTGCTTGAATTTCTCACTGGGGCAGCGGGGTGGGACTGCAAAGCCATGGCTATCGCATATTCATTACAACAAATATATCCTAACTACCAACGAACGGTCAAGAAAGCAAAGAAAACCAGAATGTACTACAACACGATCAGGACCTGCAAGTCAATGAAAACAAGGATGCGATGAATGCTATGGTATAACGTTAAAATGAAGATGCTAAGATATGATAGATGTCCGTGGTGGGTCAATCATCACAAGAGTCCGTGCATGAATGGCGTACAGAATGTGACAAATCGTGAGGGGGTAAAGGAGTGTGAATGGGTGCCGAAGGATGCCTTAGACCCGACGCCAGGACGAGACCGGAGATTTCGCCTTCGAAGGGGCAGCGCCAAGCATGACACCGCCGGTCAGCACTGTGGTCTTCCCACCATCGTAAGGGGTGACTTCGGTCTTGGTAGTGTCGACAAAGACCCGTGCCTGCCTGGCCTTTTCGCGACGAGAAATTTTGCTGGAAGACGACTGCCGGTTAGATGCCAAGGAGTAGGTGTCCGTGCGAGCGGTGGAAGCGTAGGAAAAACATGAACCAGAGTTGGAAGAACGCGAGCTCGAGCGGGAATCGGAAGAGACCGCGGACAGGGGGGATTCGGAACGAGCAGGGGGTGGAAAACGATCAATGACTGGTGTCGCCCAGGTGGGTGCGCTGACCTCATCTGCGATCATTGCGAATATCTCGTCGTCGTCTGCGCTCTCGCTCTCGAGGAGCTGTTGAGCGATGGTCTTGGATTGAGAGTAGGCATTGGGAGGTAGAATAGGGGAAGCAGCGTCCCCGAACTCCTCAGACCAGATGGTAACGAGTCTTGAACCCTTGTCGAAACGAAGGGATATGCAGCCCGGGTCGACGAAGAGGTCGAACTCGCGACCCCCGAGAGCGGCGATCCAGTCAAACCATTGGACGCCAGTTGCGAGGCAGGCGCAGTAGACAGCTCGAGGGGGAAGACAGGTTGGGGAAAGGGAGAGACAGCGGCGGCCAGAACCACGGAGGGGCTCATCGGGCGCCCATGTAGGGGCAAAAAGAGCAGTCAAGTTAGCCTCGAGGACAAGCTGCAACTTAATGACGGTGGCAGCAGGATAGGAAACGATGAGGGGGCGAGTCAGGAAGGCGATGGCGTGGGTAAGGGTGACTGAGAGGGAGACAGGGGAAGCCATGGTACAAGCAACAGAGTAGACAAAATGCGAAGGAGTCGAATCGCGCAGCGATGAAATGAGTGCGGAAGAGAAGCTCGCTAAAGGATACGTGAAGACGTTAAGACGGGAATTAACGAATCGGATTGAGAACTGGACTGGGTGTAACCCGACAGACTAGAGAGAACTTAGTGAAAAGAAAGTTAACGGGACGAGGACACGAACCTGGCTGCTGGGGAGAAAATGAACACGACGGGATTGTCAAAATCCAGATGGGGCGAGGAGGAGGATGGCGGTAGGGCTTTATACGCCTGTGCCATGCCTGCTTCTCGCCAACGTCGCCAGGCGAGAACAAAAGAACAACAATCGAATTCGACCGCTTTCGTACACAATAACAAGTCATTTCATTTTATTGTTCCTTCCTTTGTTCCCCTTCTCGTTTCTACCTCCAGTACACTTCTATCTCTCCGATCACAGTTTCGCCGCCTCTGGTCCTCGCCGGTCAGCCCGCACTAACCCCTCCTGGCAGGTGACAGCGAGCAGCGTTCCAGACCGACTATATAACTGTAACCACTTTCAGTACCTGTCACGCGCACTGCCCTGATACCAAAGCTTACCCTTCCATGCACTACCCCGCGTCCATCCTCGGCCCGGGGACACACCACCTGTCGCCCTTCTTCAGCCCAAACCATGTGCTTGTCAGACCACACGACTTACTACGTAGAGCAGACCGTCCTCGCAGCGAAAGTTGTCACTGCAAAACAGGCGTGTTCACCAACCAACAACAGCGAATCGCACGAGCAACCTACTCATAATACCAGATCGAGTGATCCAGCGTAGACTAAATCCATATCAGTGCCGAAGTTCGCTTGCCGTTGACAGACGCACACTCATCGCAAGCGCATCCGGCCCGCTCGAGAATCTCTTCAGTTTGAGTGTTTCTGATGCAATCCCTATGCTGCACAATGGTCAACTCTGGCCTCGTCCAATGTTCCTGGAATTCATACAAATTAAGATCCGACATGTACGCCAAGATGCACTGGTAATCTGCCGTTAATCAGGAACGCTTTACCAGGTTGCACTACTCTTACTTTTTGATACGGCGTCTCGTAAGCGTCCATTTCACCAGTCCTTGCTTGCATCCAATACATGTTTGTCAATGCCCCATACTCGTCAGTAACCGTGCGTGGGACTCTCCTGACTGCAATGGGGCCTTTGGCACGCTCCTGCAGAGACTGAGTCACAAAGTGCATCCAGCGTCTGAGAAACGCGTACCGCCGCAAAAGTTAGATAAATCTCCTTCATGTTCTGGGACACGTCGTCCCGAGCCGCGCGATGCCGGAATAGATCTTCTTCCAGCTCGCAATCCTCGAGGTTCGGAACCCCAGCCGGTACCGGCCACTGGTGTGAGGGCTGCCATGGTTCAGGGATGTGGAATGAGCACATCAAATGGAAGATGATTTTGCCATTTTGGACGGCTTTCACGTTGCGGGTACTGTACGAACGACCCTCGCGCAAGCGCTCCACAAAATATATGATGGGGACCGCGGGAGATGCGCTGAGCAGGAAGTAGCACTTTCAAGGTCATTTTGTAAGAACGGCAATCACTCCGCGCAGAGTGGGATGGAGGCAGTCCTCACATGGAATGACTGTTCGCAGTGAATAAGCTCTCAAACCTGAAAGAACGCAAAACGAGCTACTCACATGGAGACCAAAGGCGGGATTGACACATTTCGTGGCAGATACGATGGCTTGGGAAATGACCTGCCCGCCGAATACACCACGCGCGCGAACCGGCACGAACAAGTTCACGGAACGGAAGAGGTTCACATCGATTTGCTCGACTTCAAGAGACGTCGAAATCTTGGAGCTCTCAACTTGGTTGTGTTCCTCCATACTGAAAGGATGAGAGTGAATGCGAAGACGGCAGGCTGGGCGTCATTGAACCGTTTAAGAGCGACATTGCTGTTCCAAAGTTTACACGCTACCGGCAACCCGAAGTGTGTTCGTAAACACATGTTACATTTATATGATCTCCACGTCTACAGTAAATCCACATTCGTGACAGATTTGCTGTCCATACCCGTCGGCGGTTGTTTCTACACGTCCAAACGCGTGCTTGTGTTCCTGATCCTTCCTCCGTTGCCATACTCCCTCCCGAGTCTTTCTCCGCAGGTCTCTCAGTCCCTCCTCAAATTTCTTGTTCTTTTTCTTTTTCTTCTCTTCCGTTCGGCGTTCCCATTCAGCATCCAACGCTTCTGGCGAACCCCATTTTTTCCACGCAAAGTCTTCCACCTGGAACCGAAGAAACAGCATCATGTTTGCAAAGGTCGACTTGTGAGGGTTCGCCTTCAAAAGGTGCGGGAGGAGCTCGCGGTCCCGTAGCTCGGCTAGGGGATGTCAGTACACGGTCACACTTGCAAACAGATCTACATACGATCGGTGAGAAGATAGTCCTGCGTCAGGCGTTGTGTGAATATGCCAACAACGCCCACGGTGATGAGCAACCTACCTCCTTGCATTCTGTCTTTGTCAATAAACTATACTTTTCCGGATACTGGTCTTTACATTTGTTGCAAACTAAACAGCCAAACACTTTCTTGAATGTAAAGTCGATGTTGACCGTGTTGCATTCCTTGCATTTCGGATTGAGCGACGGATCGAGATACATTGCTGTGAACGGTCGGGAAAGGCCCTCCGACGATGACAAGCAGACTCACGGGGTTCGGCGTTCTGCATTGCGCGCTGCCTCTCTCTTTCACGTTCCTTGGCGCGAAGGTCCTCGTCTACCTCCTTGCCGTCCTCGACCAAGAAGCCTCCCTTGGAGTTGACCATCTTGGACAGATCATACTCGAAGTAGGACCCGAGACGCGAGTCCCGTTTGAGCGGCTTGGACGTGGGCGCCTTTGAAACCGCAGGGGTCACCTCGAGTGGTCGCTTCTGGTTTGCGTTCCGAGCTGACGAGGACGCGACTTGTTCTTCCTGGCGCCTTTGTTTGGCCTTAGCTAGTTACCTATGTTCAGGGGGACAGAACTTCATGGGCCAATGAATGCACACCTCTCAGTCGGTTGAGTTCAATACGTTTCGCATCTTCAGGACTCAAGGCAGAGGACGTTGATGTGGAGGGTGGTATTGGTGTTTCTCCTTGCATGTCTGGACCGAGCTCTGATGACACATGTTTATACACACTAGTCTACACTGAATCCATCCGCTGAGCTTAGCAACTATCCTCGGCCGAATTCTCGTCCACTGCCATGTCGTCCTTCGACGACTCCAATGTTCCATCACCATTACTGGTACTAGATTCCATTGCTGCAGCTCCACTGTCAGTTGCCGATGGAGGTTCGTCAGCGTCCATAGAGTGTGGTGTTTTGAGTGTCTGCGAAATCAGAGTCGTGTGGCCACTCGGTCCAGCGCCATGGGTCGAGCTGGCAGCACCAGCGCTGAGGATCCCTCCTCCGATTCCGAATCTTCTCATCTCTCCGCTCTCGGTCTCGCTAGATCGACTCCTGCTCTCGCGCCCTTGGTCTTTGTGGTTTGCATAATCCCTTCTACCACCTTCTCCTTCATCATCAGAATCAGAGAGCTCTCCGTCAGCCTGAACTCGCGAATCAAGCAGGCGCCGATGTCTTCGGGTGTTGGGCGATATGAGGTCTTCGTCTTGATTCATGTCGTCTATCGCATCATCAATAGGCGTCTTCGGAATGTCTGGCAAACGCACAGGTTAGGAGACGACTCTCACACAACAATCTGCTCCGTACCTGTCATCTGCACACTCGGGGGACCTTTCAACTTCCGCAAGTTCTCCATCACGATGTTCTTCACTCGTTCCAAGTATTCTGGAGTGTTCATGTCTTCGGTGTTCGATGGCTTCACGTCGAGTTCGTAGTCTGGCCCAAAATATTCGTAATATTCGTTGACAGGAATTTCTTTCAGAGTTTTCGTCAGTCTCCAGATTTATTGCCTTTACGTGGGCCGTTTCATACCAGGTCCGAGCTCAACTCCTGCAGCCAATCCGGTTTCGAATGCCCACGCACGACTGACATTTCGCATCGTATAACCGCCTCCCCCGAGAAGCAGTAGTGGTTTGTTGAACGACTTGACAAACTTGACGCAATTTGCGTGCCCTAGTAGTTACTCAGCTTGTGATGCTTGTACATGTTCCGAGAGTTCTACCTCTCATAGAAAGATTGAGACATCCGAGCTTGTCCCCTGACAATGAATCCGTGCCACATTGGAGAACAATGGCTGAAGGGTCATACGACTCCATCACTTGTCGTATTATCTACATCAAATAAATATCCAGAGCTGATACTGTTCTACAAGGCTCACCGGTTCGAAGACTGATTTGTAGTTCTCATCCGAGATGCCATCTCGCAATGGGAAGTTCAGAGCATAATACTTGCCCTTCCCTATGCCTACATCCTGTCTGATTTATAGGAATCTTTAAAGCCCAATATCAAAAAGATGCTGCTTACACGAAGTTCGCCGGTTCCAGGAAAATATTCGCCGTACTTGTGAAAACTGACCGTCATGACACGATCTGTAGTGTAGAATGCTTCCTCTACGCCATCGCCATGGTGGACGTCAATGTCGATGTAGAGCACACGCGTATGATACCTAATACATCATGGACGTTCATTTGAACTCACGTCTCAAAGTCTGACAAGACTGACCGAAGTAGCTCCAGTATGCCAAGGACGATATCTGTGAGATCAAGTCAATCGACGTGTGGATAAAGGAGTGCTCTTTTGCAGATACCGTTGACGTAGCAAAAACCACTAGCTTCACTCTTCTTTGCATGATGGAGCCCGCCGGCCCAGTTGATCGCAATGTCACACTTGTCCCTGCTTAGGCGAGCAGCACCCTCTGACCTAACTCAGCGATCGAAAGGCTATCTAAGCTGTAACTTGACTGACCCATCGAACCACCAGCGGATATAGAGCAATAGTCAAAAAGTCCATCGAAAACGGGGCAATCATCGCCAACGTTGTCTGGTGCACGGTCAAATGTTGGACTGAAGGTACTCGACGTAGATTTTTTGAACTCACATTTGTGTTGTTCTTTTACATACGTGTTCATGTTGCTGGGAGTGATTCTGCTGAGAAAATCGACATACTCGTCCGAGTGGAACTGTGTCATCTCGCGTTTCGTTGCGGGTTTTGCGCGCTATAGCATGGGGAACGGGCGTATGTCAAACTTGATTAACCAAAGCCAAGTACACTGACGAAAATTTCCATCTTCTTGTATAGTCCGTAGTTCATGACGAGGGAGTGACACATCCGTATTCGTGTGGGTTTCATGCTGGGCAACGGCAAAGCCATTTAGACCTACTTGGGAAATGCTAGGGGGTACTGGACACGTACGGATGTCCAGGGCCATAGTGGAAACCCCCGATATCCGAGTCGAAGAAATAGCACTGGCGTCAAGTAATGAGTTTGGAAGCAACGACATTCGAGGCCGACCAGCATATATGACCAAGAAAAAATACATACGACACGCTTTTTTTGAGCCTCGCTATCAAGGGGTAGTAATGTTTCTGACATTCTGTATGTCCTAGGACGTTGATGGGCAACTGGGTTGTAGCAGTCGCAGATGAGACCTTGCTCCTGATAATGTCGACTGTAATTACTCACGTGCACCGAGCGTCAAACTAGTACCGCCGGGTGCACCATTAACTCAGGGGCCAAATGGGACAGTCTGGCAGTATTGCCGAGGACGTATCACATAGACTAGTGCAGGAAAATACATGCTCGGTAGTATATCGGTCAAATTTTAGCTTTTCCTAGCGTTGCATCACTTCCTCTGTGCACCAAAGTAGAAGGGGCGACCCCGAAATCGTCTGGTAAAAGAATGCCCTATGCGAACCCTGAGTCAGTAAGACGACATGCAACAGATGTGGAAGCGAACAAGTTCCCCGGCTATCGCGCGGACCTGTGATGTAGTTTCAGAACCATGTGGGCGATCGACATTTATGAAGATTGCTCTTACACTGGACCAATGGTGGACTGCATGCAGTGCAGCGAACCACAACTGCCGGGGTACCAACTTAGTCAAAGAACTTCTCAGGTTACATTGTCCTGACCTCTCTGCCAAAGGTGGTTTCGAAAGTATGAGGAAAGGGCGTCACGGCATTCAGAGTAATGCCCTGATCCAACATGACGGAGGGGGACGATTCGAACTCTTTGAGGCGTGATAACGTGGAGGTCAATGCACGCTGAGCTTCGGAGAGGCTGCTCTCCATGGGCGTGTTACGACCGCGTACATCGTAGGACAGTACGTAGGGTTCGCTTCCCGCTACACAGTCGATCAGAAGGACGAAGTGATCCCGTGCGTGGCGGATGTGTTTCCCTGTCGGAAGCATCGTCAACGTTAAAAGACGACTGTGATATGCGAGCAAACAGGCTACCGATGGTCGAGCCCGGGAGATACTTGGATTGTGCTGTAAGGTGACTGTCGTCAGTCAGGATCTTGCTGTCTACAAGGTCAAGAGCCTGTTTCAAGATGGTGGTGGAGACAAAAAGGAGCTCAGACAGCTGGGGTGAGGTGTCGCTATCGGCTTTACGGATGGCGTCAGAGTTTGTCGGCTCGGACATGACTGAAGTGGACGGGATAAGCGGATAAGCACTGTGGGGATCGAAGCAACATTCAGAGAATAAATAGGGGAACACTACACTTGCAGCACGTTTTCGTCGAGGTAGGCCTCGAGGATAGATTTATCTGATCGTATGAGAGCTATGAATAGACTTCAATAAAGACCATAAAGATGCTAGATCGATGAGGCGGCAAGTACAGAATGTTCCTTGAGCCAAATTTCGAACGGCCCACGAAAAAAAAAAAAATAGGCCGCTCGAACTCAAGGCAAGGGTGCTCGTTCTGCCAGAGATGTTCCTAAATGGTGGATGAGAGACAGGAAGAGCGTAACCAAATCCGCGTCCGCCGTCGTCGTCGTTCTGGTTCTCGTTGAGACACAACCAAACGCGGCCTCCGTCCTCTCTCCCACTCTTCCTGATTAGTAAGCAATTCTCCGAGACCATACGTTCCGTTCGCGAGGCACAGCAGACACCTTTCTCCTCATCCACCATATGCTTGCTTCAGTCGGAAAAGCGCGCCCCCTCGCCCGTGTAGGTTCAATCTCACACCGTAATTCATCCCTATGCTGACTACCTTGACCATTTGTTTGCACATTGAAAGGCTGTTCATGCCGGCCAGCGCCGCTTTCTCTCTATACACGAGCACCAGTCCGTAAGCCTCCTCAATGCAGTATGCGCGCACGTTCCTCTGTTTTTCGTCCAGTTTGTTGATCTCAACTTCAGTACGGCGTCCCGACACCGAAGAGCGTTGCCGCAAAGACCCCCGATGAGGCCTTCAATGTCGCAAGCAAATTCGGTGGGTCTTCGTCACTCCGGCCCCCGCACAAGAATGGGGATAGCGGCGTTCTGAATTTTTGTTTCTTTACTAGGCACAAACAACCTGGTCATAAAGGCCCAGGTCCTTGCCGGCGGCCGAGGCAAGGGAACCTTTGACAACGGTTTCAAGGGCGGCGTACACGTTATCGACGCGTATGTTCCTTTCTTCGTGGATACTTCATATGCTGACTGTAACAGTCCTGAACAAGCGCGGGAAATCGCCAAGCAGATGATTGGTGCCAAATTGATCACCAAGCAAACAGGTTCTGCTGGCCGGATCTGCAATGCTGTTAGTTCTGTTCTCCTTATCCGAGTTCACGCTGTTCATCATTACCAGGTCATGCTTGCCGAGCGACGGGATCCCGCTCATGAATACTATGTTGCAGTCCTCAATGACCGTGTCACCCAGGGCCCTGTTTTGGTCGCGTCTAGTCAAGGCGGGATGAACATCGAAGAAGTGGCCGCAAAAGACCCTAACGCCATCATCACCACTCCAATCGATGCCAAAAAGGGTCTCGACCCTTCCGTCGCTTTGGAACTTGCAAAGACCCTTGGGTTCAAAGACGCGGTAACTCAAAAGGAAGCAGCAGATATTTTTGTGACCTTGTACAAGCTGTTCAAAGATAAGGATGCCACCCAGCTTGAGATCAACCCCATGGCCGAGACCATTGATGGACACGTTCTTTGGTATGTTAATGATTTCCCGTGTTGACGAGTCTACTAGAGTGTCATTTTCCCAGCATGGATGCCAAACTTGAATTCGACGACAACGCCGAGTTCCGGCAGCAGGATACCTTTGATCTCCGTGACGTTTCGCAAGAAGAGCCTTCAGAGGTCGAGGCAAAAAAGGCCAATCTGAACTTCATCAAACTCGATGGTAGCATTGGCTGTTTGGTCAATGGTGCAGGCCTAGCCATGGCTACCATGGATGTGTTGTCATTACACGGCGGAAACCCAGCCAATTTCCTTGATGTCGGAGGGTGAGGACATCGGATTTCGTGCATCAGAATATGATGTTCATCATTTTTGCACAGCGGCGCTACTCCCGAGACCGTCAAGAAGGCGTTTGAAATTCTTTTGACCGACCCCAAGGTTAAGAGTATCTTTATCAACATCTTTGGAGGCATCATGAGATGCGATTACATTGCAGAGGGTGTAATCCGCGCCACCAAGGAACTCGGTCTCACCATTCCACTGGTCGTCCGACTTAAGGGCACAAAGGAGGCAGAGGCGAAGCAGTACGTGCCCATCTTTATCTTCACATTGCGAAAACTGTTGACTCTGTTTAGGATGATCAAGGAATCCGGACTAAAGATTGTAGCCTTCGACGACCTCGACTCAGCTGCCGAGAAAGCTGTCGAGTTGGCGAGTGTTTAGACATAGATTTTTTTAGAGGATGCTCTGTTTGCGGCTTTAATGACTATCTTAATCGATCATGTTTCGCTCGTGACGAAAGGCAAGTTAGAATGTTGCATTCAAAAGAAAACAGAAATACCGATATATCTACCAATTGAACATATGTAACGTGAGTACAGATTTTCACCATGATGGCCGAGAAAACGGAATATGCGTGTATATGGGTTGTGGGGGGACGTGATTCTGTGAATGAGGCGGTTGCTGCATGAGAGGGGCAGTAGATATGCTCTCTGAACGGGCCTGTCCGCGTTCTGGCGGACCAGAGTTCATGTAAGGAGGACGGTGCCCGGGGGCAATCATCGCAGACGGATGCATCAACACTGGGCTACCATTATACAAGGGTACATTGGCTGGCGCAGCAGGATGCATGACGGGACTCAGCATAGGCATTCCGCGTGGACGTGGTGGCGCTGAGCCAGTCACAGATGGTGGTACATTTTGGGGGGAAAGACCGGAAGCGTAGACCGGGTGGACTGGCGTTGGTGCCGGATATGCCATCATTTGGGCAGGGTAGGGGGAAGGGAGAGGCCGTACCGCATTATTGTTCTGGGAGGGCTGCACAGGTACCCACATCGGTTGGTTGTACAGTGGTGGAGGTCCATTCATAGGAAGTCGCGGTATGGGGCTTGGTGCGCTGGGAGGATATATCACAGTCGGACTTGGGGAGTGCGCAAGCATGGGCGACGAGAACGGAGGAAAGTGGGGGCGCATGGCAGCACTAGGAGCCTGGTGGGGGGTCGGGTAGCTGAAAGTCTGAGGGCGCGTGATTGGACCATTCACAGCGGGCGGTGACAACGGCGAAGGTCGATGGGAGGATACGTTAGGAGTAGGAACTTGCTGGAACGCACGGGTTACATCATGAAGAGATATTTTCGAGGCCACTGTAGCGCTCGTTGGTGGTGGAGTTTCGCCATCTTCGGACTTGACTTCTTGAATGGTGAAAGGTAATGCGGTGAGATCATCTGCGATACCTTCCAGAGAGTTGACAGCAGAAACTTGTTCCTTGTCAGCAGTTTGAGACCAGACCGCCCTCAGATGTTCTGGGTCGGGGGCCCTGGCGGGTGAATCTTTGGTAGCGAAACTCAACGGCGACTTCGTCCAGGGAGTACTGAAGGTAGCAGATGCCGGAGTGCGCAGCGATCGTTCGGTCTATAACACAAATGAGCTGAGAACAGTATCATATATCAATCTGAACGTACAGATTCCTCCGAGACTTTGCCGTCTGTTATCAAACTCAGAGTAGGGGGTTGCATGTCGAGCCTGATTCCGTCGACATTAGGACTTGCTATCGCAGTAGACCCCTTGGAATCTGGGAGGACTGTTGCTGGAGAAGCAACATCGGCAATCGACGACGACAAGAGCATACTTGACTCTAGCTGAGAGACTCGCACAGCTTCCTCTAGTTCGCTGGTCACCGTGAAATTGACGATACCCCTCGAGTCTCGGCCTGGGTCACGATAAAACCCAACTGCTGAGCCTGGTGGGAGCTTCGGAAGCGTCCTCTGGCGCACCAAATGGGATTCTGACTTTGCAGGCCCTTCCTCAGTGTCCGTAGGCTCAGAAGGAAATGTTCTTAGTTCTGGGGGTGGAGAACAACTGGTGACATCTAAAGGTGGGCATTCCTCTGAGGGAGTAGTTTTCTGGGTCGTGGAGGAGGAAACAGGTCCTCTGCGCCATGTGGGAAGGTCGTCGAGTGCCTTCGAGCGTCCAGGTGCTGAATTAGTTTTAGGAAACCCGGAAGGCAGATTAACCTTGGGCAGGGAAGCGGAGTACGTGCGGGTGGCTCTCGGTAATTGAACCTTATACCTAGGCTTGTTACCTTTGCCTGGAGGGGGGCGCTTGAACAGTATCTCGTTAAGCGAAAAATCTCGCCTGCTCATGCCATCGACGGGTGGGTCCCAAGAGAGAGCGTCGAACCGAACATGGCTGGACGACTTTTTCAGCAAGTGAAATTGACGCCTGGGAAGTATGTCGACTGGCCGAATGAGTTTTGGAAACTTGACAACGAGCGTGACTGGTCGAGGAGAACAAGGCGGCTCGCAGACAGTGGGACCAAAAACCATTTGTTGTAAATCCTGCCGAGGTTGTCTTAGGGCTGGGGGCAACCACTTGGGGTCTTTCGACAGGGTCCTAGTTGAGATGGGAGGTTCCACCACCCGGACTTTTGGTTTAGAAACACCATGGCGCCAATCTATTGGTTCATTTGATGAAGTACCCCTTCCTGCATCAACCTGCATATCATCTAAGGCGCCCTTGATACGAGACATGACGTCATCCAACGCAGACATTGTGACCTGTCGAAACGGTGCTGGCCCTTTACCAAGGCGGTGATGAGGTGTAGTTGGAGATGGATGGCTCCGAACAAAAGAGTGTACGCCATTTGGTCCAGAATGCCTGTGAGATTCGAACTCCTTGGTCCCTGATAAAATCGATAGGACGGAAACCTGTGTTTGCTCGCCTGAAGGGAGAGGAGAGGCCTCCGGAACGATAGGAAGGGTGTGACGTTCTGAAGATGGCGATTTGGCAACGGAACCATGCGATGGGTCATCGTCAAAGAAATCACTGGCGACCGGTCGTGTTCGCAATGAACGACGATCAGAAGATGCGGGTGAGTAAGATGAGGGTTCTGGTGTCTCGGAAGCCAATGAAGACTGCTCGCCGCCTACGAATTTTCCGAGGTCAGAATAGTCAACGACCTCAAGGTTATCGTCCGCAATGACATCGGATGGTTCGTGGAAAATTAGAGGAGAAAGAACAGGGGGCTGTTGTGAGGGAGGTCGCGTTCTGGTACGCCACGAGTTAACTTGTTCCGAAGGTGGAATCGGCTCGTTTGTGGAGCTGGTATCAGAGCGGGAAGTTTTGACGTCACGCTGTGAACGCGAAACAGGCTTTAACGAAGGATGACGTTCGATAACATTGCCCTGCGCAACCTCAGAGGATTTGTGTTCTCCCTGTTCGCTAGCAAGCTGGTTCGAGCCCTGAGTAGAATTGACGGATTTGTGAGTAATCTCCGTGGCAGCGGCCTTCTGAATACATGAGTCGATCATGTCGTAGGTGGAAGAAAAGGGGGCTCACTTCAGCTTGCATCATTCGTGCTTCAAGTTCGGCTGCCTTCTTCCTTGCACGCTCTTTCTCCTTTTCGCGTTCTTCCTCCTCCAGTTTTCGTCTTTGTTTCGCACGCTCTGCAGATATGTGCATAGCGGTTTTGTGTACGCCTTCGATATCCAGCACTGATGAAGCATCCGATGGCTGGACGTCAGTGTTAGCTGGATGAGATGTACTTGGTAATTGTGATAACCTAGAAGCTTGAGGCGATATGTTCGCAGGGAGGACAGACAGATGCTGCAAGGGGGATTCCCGTGGTTGGGATCTCCGGGAGAACGGGACATCTGATGAATGTGAAGGTCCTTGTTGGCCATCGGGAATTGAACTAGCAAAGGAAGCGCTTGAGAGTCGACGGGATCGCTTCTCGCCCATAGTGCGGGAATCGAGAAAAGAACCAGATGGCCAACCAGAGTCTCTGCCCCTGACCTTGTTCTGACCATGGTCACCCCCGTGGTTATGTGGACCACCGTCACGCTCCATGTTCCTTCTACCTAGGAAATCGCTGACGTGATTCCTTGACGACTGCACCGAAACATCGTGAGTCCCTTCAGAATGTTTCTGCAACAGGTGCACAGGATGTACCGGACTGTGAGGCGGAATGTCTCTGCCCAGACGGGGTTCGATAGGTGAAAGGGCGGGCTCCCCGCGCCTCGAAAATCCAAAGCTAGAACCGAGTCGGTTTGGAAAATGGGGACTGGCGTAAGGCTCTAACCTATTGGAACGCTCGTTAAAGAGAACCCTCGACCCTTCCACCGAGGAATGGCTAGGTTGGGATGGGACAGGAGAAATGGAGATGTGATGGGAAGAACGACTGGGTAAATCCCTCTGGAACACGAGAGGTGATTGCCTGGTTGGGGGCCAGCTGCGGTCGAAATCGTCTGCAAACCGTTCTTCTTTGCTAACGGGTTCAGTAGACATGTTTTCGACAGAAGAGATGAGAGCTTCTTCACCCACAGGGGTCGTCGGCTGTATAGCAGCAGTTGGGGCTACTTTGTACTGTCGCCCATCCCCGAATTCGATAACATTGTCCAAAAAGTTGTCATCGTCTTCCTCCATCTGCCGAGGGTCCGGATGAGTGTATTAACGATGAGGAACGGCAACGTACCTCATCCCAATGTTCGGCGTTTGGATCAAGGTGTACTCCCCTGAACGCGTCAGCTTCCTGGGACGGAACATGCTTCTGGAGGAGAGGGTCCTCGGACTTTGGTTCCTCGGGTTTGGCAACGCGTCCTGTTGACGAATGATTACGATCTCTCGGTTGACGGACCAGCCGGTGAACAACTAGCCTTGAGCAACCTCGGCTGCAGTAGGAAAGTCACTACACGCAGTGCTATCCGAGGTTATGGGAAGAGTCTTTGGGTTTCCCCACGCGGGTTTTGTGGGGGCATCTTTCTTGACGAGCGGAGACGAGGACGGGAGAGCGTTCCTCGGTTGTGGTTGAATGACTTTGCCAGCATGGGGGAACTGCGGCGCTGCGGGTGTTGGGGCAGGTGGCTGGGGCGGAGGCGCATTGGAAGATGTTGACGGGGTGGCCGAGACTGGTGGTGTGGCGGAGGAGGGACGAGACCAACCTGGGCCGGTTGTGGTGGACAACTGGGCGGTTGATGTAAGTTTGGCTGTGACGAGCTTTGAGTGGGAACTGGAGGGTTGAGGGGCCGACCGTGCTTGTGGGAGAGGTAAGACGATTTGAGTAGAGGAAGAAGGAAGACGTACGAGCTGGGCTGCCGGCCTTGGCAGACGTGGCGAGGCTGGCGGCGACGGAGGCAGCAACGGAGGAAGAGGAGTTCTTCTGAAGGAATTTCTTGTTTATGTTGACTGCATTGAACCTCTTTGGGTGTGGAATGGCGAATGGAGAGGACGCAGGAGGGGCAGAAGGGGGAGGAAGTGCGTGATCTGGGCAAGGATGGACGTATGGCTGTTCCCGGTTCGGCGCCGGGGAATGTGCACGAGTGTGCAGAGGCTCACCGGCGACGACGGGGGCCGTCACCGTCACTGTCTGAGGTGCATCCTGCGACGAATCGGACGACACTCGCTCTGGTTGGTCGATGTTGGCCATAGACGCGCCGCACGACGCTGATCGGTGACTTGGGCGGTGACAAAGGCGTGTCGGGGACGGGGACGGGGAAGGGGCGGGTGTGGTGGCTCAGGGAATTCGGTGAACGAGCGCGAGCTTTTGCGTGTTGCTCGCTACAGCAGACGAAATTGCTTGCGGCGGGTCACCGACGTCTCCTTTTTGGGTACAATTTTACTACTACATATCCATCATCTCTCCTTCCTTGGCTCGCAGTCGCTCGACTTCACCCTCCAGCGCTACGTTCGCCATCTCAATCTGCAGAATGTTCGACAACAACTCAGTCCACCTCGTCTCCAGCGAAGTCAGCTGGGCACCGTAACGCGTCTGCAAGCACCGGTCAGCCACCATTCTCCGCACAATTGTTCTGGTGCACTTACCTGCGAGTTCTTCCGCTCCCTGTTCAGCTCCGTGATGAGCTGCTTTGATTCTTCGAGTGCCCGCTCGCACTGCTTGGCTGCTTCCTCCAAGTGGTAGTTGCTGATCCGCCACGCATTCTGCCCATACGTCTGCAGCAATGCGAGGTTCGTGTGCCTGTCAAGTCCCCGTGAACCAATGCGCACCCATTCTGCAGCCCCAAGGACGAACCGTAACCGTTGGTGCTCAAGTTGAGCGTGCGCGTTCCGAAGGGCTTCCCGCCACTCTTCATCAGTCCCCTGTAGAGACGTAGGCGCAGGTAGTTGGTACCTCACGGTATCCAGTGGAGGCAAGGGCTCGTGGGCCTCTACGCGCGCGAGTTCAGCAGCCAACAGGGGATTATGCTATGTCGTGTGCGCGGGTGAGGTTCACAGATCTCTGGTTCTACACGCACCTGGAATAGCTCGAGCGGAGGTGGGACGCGCGGATGCAACACTTGCGGGGGCTTGGGCTCGTGTGCCAGCTCCTTCTCGACCTTTTCTTTTAGGATAGGATACAGCTCGAGGTCATTGTCGTAGTACGGAAGTGAATCGAACGTCACTGTCGTGTTGTCGGCGAGCGAAGCCATAGTAGTAACCTCATCTACAAATTCCTACTCCGACTATTAGCCTGTTCAACCACACACAATGTCTTTGCGCGTAGGTGTCCGCACCGCCGCTGTCCTCAGGAACGCTCGTTCCTCGTCCGGCGCAGTCCTGAGGCGAACCATCCAGTCCTCCTCCTCCCCCAGAGGTATCCAATACAGTTCCTTAAAGTCCTCCGAGCTCTACTCATCCTCGTCCAGCTTCCGTCTCTCCCTTCACCGAGCCTACTTCTCCCAATCCGACAGCGACAAAGTACGCACAGGCAACAGAGTCACTACACACATATGGCTCCTACTTGACCCAATGCCTCCCAAAGTTCATCCAACAGTTTTCGGTTCTCAAGGACGAACTTATTCTCCACGTCGCCCCCTCCGCAATAGTCCCCGTTCTGACCTTCCTGCGAGACCACTCTCAGTGCCAATTCAAGAGTGTAGCCGACATCACCGCAGTAGATTTCCCTGAACGAGAGAAACGCTTCGAAGTCGTGTACAACTTGCTCAGCATCAAACATGCCGGTAGAATCCGGGTAAAGACGTACGCCGGCGAAGCGGACCCCGTACCGAGCGTCATCTCTGTCTTTCGTGGTGCCGACTGGTATGAAAGGGAAGTATGGGATATGTTCGGCGTCTTCTTTTCCGGTCACCCCGACCTGTAAGTTTGTTTCGCACGCCATTTGCGCTCGTAGTTCACTATTTCTCTAGGCGTCGCATATTGACAGATTATGGTTGGTGAATTACCTTGCCCCTCTTTCTCGTGCTGGACCTGTCTATGTAGGCTTTGAAGGACACCCCTTACGCAAAGACTTCCCCTTGACAGTGAGTCAAGTAGTAGCGTTCTTGTCAGCCTTGATTTGAAAACCGCTGTCAGGGGTACACAGAGGTCCGCTACGACGAAGAGCGGAAACGCGTCGTCTATGAGCCATTACAGCTTACACAGGCATTCCGGTAGTTCCTTGCCTCCATCCCCGCACACTGGTTTCGCTCATCATTTCCTTGTCAAGGAACTTCGAGTCGCTCTCGCCTTGGGAACAAGTCGGAGCTGGTACTCAGCCTATCAGACCTCCAGAACTCAAACCTGTTCCTCCCCCGAAGCCAGAGGAACCTCAAAAGAAGTGAAAATAAGTATCGCTAGCCAAGCCGTTCCTTGCTGGATATCGATACAATGGCTAATACATGCGTAGACGCGAGTGTGCTACCTATGACATAGATGTCCAATCCATCGTCTGCATTCTCATGTTGTTTCTTTAGCCGCGTTATCAGTACTCTGTTCGCCCTTTTTGTTCCAACTCATCCTAGATGCAAGGTAATCCTGTCCGAGCACCTCGACAGCGACCCTCAGTGACTCTGCAACAAGGTCCTCAACCCAATCATACTCGTCCCAGATATCTAGCCAGCCCGCGGGGATTGCTTGTGTTACCGTAGTGCGGACTAATTGATGCCCTGGATCAGCCAAGTGCAAGATGAATTGTAAATATGTGTCGGGCGCAGTGGAAGCTGCCTGCTCCAGCTGAGGAAGAGAATACGATCGCGTGAAAGGTTGGATTCGAAGATAAACTGTGGAATATACGACTGGGTTATCGACTGACGACTCGCTTTTCTTGGGAGCCTTTGTTTGATTCTTGATAAGTTCATCCAGATTGGCCTGAAGACGAATGTTGAAAAAGAAGGAAAATAGTCAGGGTTGTGACATGTTACCTGGGCAAGTTTCAACGCAGCCTCGTAGCCATCGACAACATTTAGTTCCCGAACAGAATCCGAAGAATCCTTGGGTTTGGACTCTTCGCCACGGTTGACAATGAGGTCGCCACCTTCGACTTGTTCCATGATCTACGGAACGAAGTAAGTGGCGAAAACGGGTGGTGCGGGAACATGACTCACTCGTGCGAGTGAGCGATACACGAGGGTCTCAATGCCATCATATCCACGCATGTCATGGCTAAGCCAGACTTGAATAACCTCGTGCTCCGAGATTGGAGGAGCGACGACATTCAATATATCGTTAAGGGTGGATAATCCAACTCTCTTGAAGTCCTGGCCTGTTGGTGGTCAGAGAGCGCTCGTGAATCGTCATCGTCTTTGCACACCGAGTTTATCCAGCTGGGCCGTCTTTGCATACTCGAGGACGCCTTCACCCCACTTGCTGACTTGCTCATTCTTGGGCAAGTTCTTCACTTGCTCGTCAACGACGGTGCGAGCTTGCTGATACGCAGCGGAGGCGCTGTTCCATACACTGTTCCATCCCCACATCCCTGATGAGCCTGCAGGAGCAGGTGTGGGCGCTGCTGCCTCAAATTTGGCAGCGGCAGATGCTCCAACAGCCGACTCTGGCTTCCCGACCAACGAGGTCGTAGATGACGACGGATGCATGCCCACCCTGACACGCTCGGTGCCCTTGCGAAGGGAGGGCGTTCCTGCACGCGAGATAGGGCGATCTACCGGCGGTGCTGCTATACGAGTAGGCTCTGAGCTCTTCTGGGTAATTTCATCGATGAAAGCTAGGACTTCTGCAGGATCTCCCTCGCTGCTTGTATGCGCACGGGAAGGCGCAGAGGTTGCGGGAGGGACTGCGGAGGGTTGGAGGTTGTCGAGATCGTCAAGGAATTGGAGAGCCTCTTCTTGCTTGGTCTTTGCTCTGGATGTCATGCCAGAATATCAAGTTAGTTGCTCGTGTGGTTGGTTGTCAAAGCCGAGGTTGGCATGGCCAGGCGCGTGCGCGGGGTCACGCGTCACGCGTTCATCAATCTTGATTCCGTTCTCGTTCAAAGTACACTCGCTCCAAAAACATGGGTAGAAAGAAAAAGGCCGAAGAGGAAGAAGTATATCATGTCGGTAAGGGGCCCTCGCATACACGCAAACCATCTCGTTGCTGAAAAAGATTTTCAGAGGTCATCACGAAAGCTCGCGTCGACGATGAGGGTGAATGGGTGGGTGGCTCTCATCCTAGCCACGTTCTTCGATGCTAAAACCAATCAAACCATTCAGGAATATCGCGTGAAGGTGATTAGTATCGATCTCTGACGGCTCTACTGCTCGCTCAACCCTGTCGTACAGTGGGCAGGTTATGATTCGGACGCAGATAGGCAAGTGCATCATCCGGCGGAGTACATGTGCTTCGTGACACTCTGTTTGTAGCTGGGAACCTGGAGAAAATGTGAAGCAATGCAACCGACTACTCGCAAGCTTTTGGAAACATGTCGGTATGGACAACGAAGACTATCCTATCGGTTACGAGGTATCCGCTACACAAGATTGGATTAGTTCGTATTGCATTACACTTTTTTCAATGAATTTTCAATGCTTTGCAGATAAAGAGAAGCGATATTTCGAAGAGACATTTGTCAAACGATCGAAACGAAAGTCGGAAAAGGCAGCCGCAAGGAGGGAGGTACAGGTCAGGATCATGTTATCAGGAGGTCTACCAGCTAAATGAGCTCACAGGGGCCCCAGTCGATATCAGAAAGTTCCGAGGATGACTACCGGAGTCCAGATGAGGGACCTTTAGCGAAGGCACCCACTACAAAAAAGCTCAGTGACAGAATCGCAAGCATCGTTGACACGGAAGTGCGTGCCTTCCACTCTCTGTGTTCATTCGTGTACCCGGCTAATTCCTGCACGCACTGTAGTCCGAATCTGAGGTCGATGACGGCTTACGCAAGCAGGCAAAGGTTGCATCTCGCTCGACAGCCACCAGAGCCCCTTTACAGACATCACCCAAGGTTACTCATACTTCCCATGTTTCCGGGAAGCGCTTACGCTAAACAGGCTCCTGGCGCAATGAAACAACAAGAAAACCCACCAGCGACTGGTGGTTCGTCGATTATCGCTCCACCGAAGGTTGCCGCCATACGTACTCATCAAGAGCAAAGGACTAATCCCCTCGTGAAATCCATGAGTTTATCCACTAAGAATGTCGAAGCTGGAAGCTCGCTCTCCACTAAGCAGCGCATCGCTGCTGGGATACCACCCCCTCGTCCTGGACCTAAACCACTTCCACCCGCTCCTAAGACGTCACTCTCATCCCTCTCGTTCAAGAAGAACAAACCATCCGTTCCTTCTAGTGTTCAGAACAAGGATGCTGCGACATCAAGTGCCTCCGTTGCGACACCCGCATCACCCGTGGTTCAATTTACAGACGCTACCCAAGACGTAGATATGACTGCCTCCCCCCAGCCAATGGATGTCTTCAATCTTACCCTGGATGATACCGGGCCAATGGACAGGTACGTGGATCAAGGAACATAGTGTCTATCTGACCAAAGTGTAACAGCTCTGAACCATTTACTGCCCCAATCCCACCTAAATCTTGGGAAGAAATAAATGCAGAGAAATTCTTACAGACTATTGATATTCCTGTGTAAGCTCTATGTTATGTTTTCTTTCCTCTAATCAAGTATTCCACATCATCCAGTCTCAGTGCCCCCTTGTAAGTACCATTTGAATTTCACAAGATTTGTTGTACAAGGTCAAATATTTGGATTCACAAAGGGAGACAGCTACTCTACCTGATCACTCAAATGAACCAACAGTGGAATTGAAAAAGGCACCAGCTATACCCAAGTATGTTTGCACTTGTAAGTGATATCCTAACACTAATTTTGTAGAATTCCAAAGAAGTGGAAATGGAGTGGTGAACTATACACTAGCACCTCTGAGGCCAAAACAGAGCTTATTTGCTCTGTCACCATTGCAGACCCAAGTGGCACAAGCAGCAGCTCCCACATCAATCTCTTGCTGTCATCACTTGGTTCACTTCAAATCTCAAAGTTATATCCAATTAGAGATCTGTCACCTCTCCTTCGAGCCTGTGGAGAGCCCCAGTACTTTGGTAGGCTTGAGTCAAATGACTCTAGTGAAGAGGTGGCCATTCAAGGCTTGGAACATCTCATGACAACTGAAGGACTGGTTTGTTTTCTCAACCCTTCCCTTGGTATTTTGTTGATTTTTGTGTTAAAGGCTGCAGCAATTCCACTTCTTCTTGATGGCATTGAAGCAGCAGTTCTTATTGTCTTTCCTGGAGCACAAAAGGCATTGACTACAGTCCTACAAGTGCCAGCACAGCTCTCTGGAACTCCCCTTCTTGTTGTGCTGTTGCCATTTTTGGTGTCAGCTACCCATACTACTGGATGGAGATCTATCAAGACCATATCAGAGTCCTTAGCTAAACCAGAAGATGCATCACCATCCAATGAGCTTGTCCAACAAGCTATGTTGTGTCAAGCAATGACTCTGCTGGGTTTTCCAAAGACATTGCTAGATTTCCTCCAGAACTCTACTACCAACAGACCATATTGTATCTGGCCTTTACCTGATCAGTCATCTTTGGAACTAGATATTGCCATGCTTCAATATGTCCTCAAATCAACTAAAGCCGTACCAGCCAAGCTTGAAGAGGACATTCGGGTTGTCTTCATATCCAATAAACACCTAGATATCCTGCATACTATGCCTACCCTTGTTAACAAGAGGGCCAACTTGCCTGAAATTCAATTCTGGACATATGGCTATTCTCCCAGCACAACCCATGAGAATTGGAAACTTCAGGAAATTTATCCTTTAGGTATGAGAGGTTTATTTGGTAATAATTTACTGTCATATTTGATATTCTGTTTAGGGGGTATTGTAACCTTTACTTCTTCTGCACTTGCAGAAGATTTAGTGGGTTGCCGTCAACTGATCTCTCAGATCATAGAGCATCCACTTTGGGACTGCTATATCATTCCTGAAGTGTTAGCTCTGTGTCACATGTTGTACAATGATGGGGACCCAGGTCTGCCCAGGTAAGTCTAAACTTATCTGTCTTATGCTTGCACATTCAATGCTTAGTAATACACAGTGAAACATGTTTGAGCTCTATTTTGGACTTGATCAACCTTGGATCAATTTCTGTAATGAGGATGCCTGAGAAGGGTTATTCTAACCAGCTGGAATGGGTCTCTCAGATATTCCATCATTCTAGGACAAGTGGAGATGAACTAGAAACCTCCATTGAGGTCCTCAAGAGTCATCTTCCAACTTCATCCATGACAACTGAACAGCTCACTGCCTTTACAAACAATGAAGTCTCCAAAGATCTCTTGAATGCCCAGACTCAACCAGCATTCATGGAACACTACAGAAGATTTGTAGTCATCAGAGCTGCTTCCGAGGATGCTATACCATTCGATAAAGATGGAGTAAGTCCATTTTGTTGTGCTGCAAGCCTGCAATCTCGTATTGATTGTGCTGCAGCTTGAGTGGTCATCGCTTGCCCTATTTAGCTTCAAAGATGACTATTTTCAGGCATGACCGTCCAATTTTCATACAGACTAGTATTTTTTTTTCGGATGTAAAAGCTATGCGGTGTTCTGGTTATAACGAGTGCGGAAAGAATGAGAGATGCGGACATTATTTTGTTGTAGTAATATGTCCAACGGCGACACTTCAAAGCTTCAAATTCCATGTGATTGACTCGGATGTTCCGGTTCCCCAAAAAGGTGTCGGCACAGATATAAGGGTATTGCCTCAACAGGCTAAGCTGTCTCGTTCGCTCGTCATGTCTGGTTTCGATGCTTTGTTGCTCAACCCTGCTCTTCACGATTACCTTGCGATCCTCAAGGGTGCAAGGAACGGGTTCGTTTATGGCGTCAAGGTCAGGTTTCCCCATGCCCTTATAATGGCTATACTTTTCGGACGTGGAGAGTACGTGAACGATGTGAGCGCGGTGACGCCGATAGTTCGCTGACTCTCCCGAGTTAGCTGGAAGGCTCGGTGTCGCGTGATATACCAAGCGACGAAACAGCACGCCTTCAATCTAGCAAAATTCGTTTCGCTATACAAACTGCTGCTTCTGCTCCAGAGGAAAGCGAACAGAGGGAAGGAGCGCAGCGCAGACACGTTCATCGCTGGATTAATTGGGGGTTATATCGTGTTCGGGGAGAGGAACGCAGTGAACGAGCAGGTGCGTCCTCGGGCCAACGCAGGTTCATTCGTCGTACTTAGTCTTTTTTTTCTCAAAGATCGTGCTCTATGTGGTCTCGAGAGTGGTCGCCGCATTTTTGCCCCGCGCAGACTCAGCGCCGTATTCAAAGACGCTTTCACCGACAGGATCCACTTCCACCCGTCCCGTTCCACCAGACTCTCGTTACTTCTCAGCCTTCGCGGCGCTGGCATGGGGTGCTGTCATGTGATCGTTTC
>JBBPRP010000058.1:0-29797 GCA_038093135.1 Leccinum longicurvipes
ACGGAGGTGCGTCAAGGATGAGGATTGGGTCATGGACGAGACCGGGATGTTGGTAAATGCTTTCGCATCCACGGCCATGGGCTTCAAGAAGCGTTCCAGTGCGATTGTAAACGTACACACTCGTCGACATCGTTAAAATAAATTATCGTTGCTCGGAATCATTAGCTCACTTGAGTCCAAAGTGGCAGACGCATTGGCAAGGGTTGATACCGAAGGAGATATGTTCGTATCCCTCCCGTCAATCGGTCTGCGAGATATGCTAGGGATTCACGTTTGTCCACGGGAACAGATAGACAACGGACTTACAGCTCGACCCAACTCGAGGAACGAAGGGTAGTTCTAGCCTTTTCGCTGTCCATCGCACGCCGGAACTCGCCCGTCCCGATGTCCCAGAGTCTTGCAGTGCCGCCAACGTAGAGCATCATCAGCAAGTCATGATCCTCGCCCCCACCATAATGGATGCTTGACAGTGGTGACGATGCACCTGGTAGAACGTACAACCTGGGGAAAAGGGTAGCCCATCCCATTCAAATAAGATGACAGCCAAGACGGACATACAATTCAAAACCATCCACTGCAATTACTGCGATCGTTCCATCCATGGATATGCACAGTGCACACCCTCGTAGTGGTCCGGCATGTTCTTCTTGCTGTCGAACTTGCGCAACGTACAGCAATGGAAATATAAACTGGACGAATCGTGCACAAAGTTTAAGATCCCTGATGAGACGTAGATGAGTGCTCCAACTACAAAGGCCTAGGCTTGTTTTCGCACCGCAGCGTCCATATAGTGATGCCACCATCGTCTGATCCTCCGATGATAAAGCGCTCCCCCGTTCGTTCGTTGCGAATGAGGTGTAACGAACAAATAGAGGCGGGCATGGGGACATTAGAGGTACTTTGAAACACTGGAGGCTCTACAGGTTGGGTGGAGTATAAGGAAGGAGATGACTCCAAAAGCGACTTTCGGTGAGTCGTTACTAGTACGGAGAGGGAGGTGTGCCGAATGTGACCATCACCTGGAAAAACGAACCTCAGATGATAAAGGTTGGGCAGAAGCATGAAACCTACTGTAACCAAATAAAAGCGAGTTGAATTCTAGGGGAAGCACTGCCGTGAGAGTAGCGGGGATAACTTGGCGAGAGGCAATCGTGAGGTGTGAACGCCAGACTCTATGATATAGCGGGTCTTGTGATTCTGACGGTAAAAACAGAGATAACTCCTTGCGACCTGAAGATGTACGATGGAGTGTAACGACCTCGTTCGTGGCATTGATGATGCAGCCTGCGCAGGGGGTGCCGATGGAAATAGCTTGAGTAGGCAATGGCCTAGATATCACAAAAAGGACTTGTAAATCAGTTAAGATAAGGGCGAGAAACAAGAAAACATACTGCAAACGGGCATCTTCTGAGTCACGTTTGTTTCCATTGGCATCCACCAGGCATAGCTGGTACCACCGAGCGACGCTCTGTCACACTGACTGAGTGTTACCGACATAGTAAGACGGTGAAACCAACCCCTAAGACCACAAGTGTCTGGCTGTCAACAAATCGTACTTCCAGGATCTTGCCAACGCCCTCTGGCTGGACATGCGTAAAGGACTGATCAAGTACCCTTCCATTAGTTCGAAATTGAAATATCTGCGTGCAAAGTCGTGAGCTGGGGAAATCGCAACGAGTGTTTTCGACATACCACAACCTCTATTTCTGTCCAAGCAAGGCCCAGTACTCCATCTCTCGCGACAACATATTGACTACAAAGGCCTAAACTGTGAGGTGCGGAAGAAAACGCAGCTTCACCGACATCGTGTTCTTCACCAAACCAAAGACGCGAGAGGTCTGTATTAGGAGGAGCTAGCTCGGGCGTAACTCTATCCGACGGGTCTCCAGACGTAACAGCCTGAATGCTTTGGTTTCCGAGAAATTTGAACGAGTAAGGTGTAGGTTCATTCATCGAGTTTGAGGAAGATGGCGTGGCGGAGCGTGCGCGTGGCGGAACCTCGAAAGGAGAGGCGACTGAGAGTGGTCTGGTAACCACATGATACTCACTGTTGATGTAGATTAAGCACAAAGAACCTGAAAAAATAATAGGAGAGATGCGGTAATGGGTAGAGACATGACCTACCATCCACCTCATTTCGAACTATGTCGGAAGCCTCGGCGAAACCATCGACCTGCCAGTCACCCAACGGTTCAAGCCATGTAGGGTACATGCTATGAGCGTCCCCAACGTGGAGTTCGAACAACGAATAACAGGCACGCATTCCCTCACTTTCGTCGGGTGATTCAGAGAAGCTAAACATCTCTGAATAGGGAGATCGATGTATCGCACAAGCCAAGATGAGACTGGCCTTCTTTCAGAAAGCGGTTGAGAGAGGAATGCATGATTGTCCGAATGAATGCTTACCTCTTCAGTCTGCACTGACCTCAACCGCGTCCAACACGACGTATCATGTTGCGACTGTGCACCCTTTCTGCACCGCGCAGTTGCGATACATATACCATCCAGCAGATCTAATACGGATAGGTCGCTTGAAAAAGAATGAGTATGTTTCATTCCTTAGACACACGAACACGATACCCTGATTCCTGCAGTGACACCAGCAAATTTGTTCCCTCTGGAATGATCAGATCTGTAACTTTATGGGCTAAACCACAGCGGGGCGGCAAAATATGGGCAATTAACGCGATGGACTCTTCTTCGCCTTTATTGTTCAGGGTGGGAAGTCGGGGCGAGGGCGGAGCAGAGAGCGACCTGGGAGTAAAAATAGGAGAATTCGCTGCGGATAACAGAGATTGGGGGTTTTCATGTCCTTTGTCTGATCCCGGACTGGCCGGTGAGAGGGCGGATGGCGGGACAAACGGGGAGGAGGAAAGCGGAGACGTTCGCTCGATAAACAGTCCTTTCTCGAAACCCGGCAACAGCGTATCCACGATGCTTCGCTCGCGTGTAGGTTTATTGTTCTTCAGCAGATCCTTGAGCCGCTCCGTCTCGTCCTCGAAGTCGACGATACTCCTCGACGCCTGCACCTGCTCACGGGATACTCCAGAAACAACATGAGAGCGAGCAGATGGCTTGATGAGAGCTTGATTCAAGGACAGAGAGGAAGGAGAGTTCAGGTAACCCGAGTGTCGACGGGAATGTGGCTGGGACTTTGGAGAGGATGGCGGAGAAGAAGTACGAGGACCGGAAGGAGCGGTCGTAGTTGCGGTAGCAAAGTGTGTGCGAGATAGGGATGGAGTGACAGTTTTCGAAACGGGCTCACCAGTTAGAGGGGTTCCGAAGAGATATATTGAACCGAATTTGGCTCCAACAGCAGCTCCAAGAGACCCCGATGATTGATCTGAGCGCCAAGCAACCATTCTGGTACATGGTTCATCGATGAAGCTCTGTTCTGTCGCATTTGTCTGAGAACCAAATTGTTGGGCCGTCGGATGTAGACAGAATGGAAGCGTAAACGGGACAAGCATGGTGGACGAGTTGGAATTGGACTCTTCAGAGAAATCCAGATAGCACGCCAACTGTAAATGTTCGTGGCATGCACCAGCCGAGAACTGTTGAACCCTTACTCGTACAGGTACAGTTTGGGACTCGGAAGGGGGGCCGGATCCGGCAGGTGTTTGTTTGTTTCCAAGGCTGTTGCCAAATAACCACTTGCCCAATTCGGTCATTCTTCGCACTGACTCACTCAGTCGCCAAACTTGTACCCAGCTGCGTTCTAGCGACACATATAACATTTTTCTATACGGCGATGTAGCGCTACTCAATCCAGGTCTTGACGAGCCTGTGACTCTGCATCAAGTTAATGAAACCTCTGTGTCTGGTCCACAAGCCTTGATGATGCTTCTATGACAACATGGTATGACCCGCTGAGCGTATATGATTCCAGTGCTCGGGTGTTAATCGAATCGCCCGCAGGCTCATCCTCCTTCCTGTGGCACATGTCTCAAGTATCCCCGCATCTACGAAACTCGTATCAAATCTCTCTACAGACGTTTCACCATTCGCTGCTTCGGAAGGTTCGACACATCGATAATGTACTGTCAGTATCTTCACAACTGACTCCGAGTACATTCTAGACACGCACTTGGAGCGCCTTGTTCCCATTGCATTCTTCACGATCACTCTGATCATGGGAAACATGTTTGAATTCACATAGCTTGAAATGCGGCCATCGCGCTCTTTCAGGATGTCCTGTGGCAGAGGTGTAGTCGTACAGGACTTTTGGCACTCACTTTGGAGCCTCTCAGAGGGGCATTCAAGGATAGTTAACTCAGTCGGTGCCCATCGATCGAGGATATTTCCATCGACGGATGGCTATTTCCCTTCATTCGGGCCTACTTCCTTGCGCCCACGAGCTAACCAAATCAATTATGAGGAACTATCTTAAATTTCCTCGCGCAGGATGTGCAAGTTACCTCGCTTGCGTCACTCAGGCGGAATTCACCGATTTACCATGCTCCACTTCCTGTATCAAACGATAGCCTTCTCACCAAGTTCCTTCCGAACAGAAGGGCAAACCTCGTTTATTACATGCATTCCTGTACCCTGCAGTCTTCTCTTCGCTACGACAGTCTCTGCAATAGCATGCGATTTTGCAATTACAATCCACTGTATCAGAGCGCATGTTCGGCATATAAATACTGGTCCAGTGCACATCGACTGTCTCGTGCAGCACAGCATCGTGGGCTTGTTGTGCATTCCAACAGGCACATATGTACGAGCTCCACACATTTGTCCTGCTAAACAACCGCGTCTGGCCACGCGGACGCCGTTCTAGCCACCCATCTGCTGCTGTTACGCCACTCCTCGTGGAACCTAGCCTCCACAGGATCGTCTGTTTTGTGATCCTTCCGAACACCTTTCTTGCTTCATCAGGCACCGTGAAGTTCGCTGAGATCTCGCGCCACAGCGATCGGGTTCACGACTTCCTTTCTTCACGATCCAACCTAGGCGAGGCAGCAGATATGTCAATCAGTGGAGTCCATAGACATTTGTTATCAATGGAATCGTTCATCTAATCTCGAGGAGTCTCGACCAAGACAAAAGATGAACATCTAAGTAAAAGAACTGGCTGTGTTATTCTACGATGAAAAGTGGTAACGGTCGGTACAAATGGAACGATGCCATCTTCAGATCTAGTTAAGAAATTAAGTAGCTTGTACTGTGTGGCATAACCAGTACTTTTTGTCGAAGCAAGCAAGCCCAGTAAGTGGTATAACTTATTCCCAAATGAAAATCCCAAAATTAACCCTGCCGAGATAAAATAGCCATTATAGATAGTACACGTCCCTCACAACCAATGGATGCGCTCAGCGCAGCTATGGTAACGAGGTTGCGATAAAGCGTTCATCTGCGATCGCGCGACTAACGAGGTGATGTGGATTATTAGATTCTGCGAGGTAAAACGAAGCGACCAAACGCACATTGGCTTGTCTTGCATTTTGCTGTCTGCGAACTGTGATCTGGGACTCCTCGCCCACCGCGGGGCTGGGTGAGCGTCGCATGTCATATGCCTGTGGAAGCTATTCAGCACATCAGGTGCCACGGACACAAAGGTGAGACTCACACTGAGCGTAGCATGTGCAGGTCCCTGTTGCCTTTGTTTCTGCAGCGCGTACTCCATCTGGGGGGTGAGTGAGCGCGCGAATACGTGCACGTCAAAGGAACGCACTCTCGCCCTACTATGGGCCGCTGCGTTGTGGTGCACCATGTCGTATGGTAGCGAGGACATGGTTGGAAGGGCGGCGAGCGAGTGAGTCATGGAAGGGAGGGCAACGAGGTTTTGTGGCGGGGAAGCGTTGGAGGAGCCAGAGGAAATCGACCTTTCAGACGGCGCCATAGAGGATGAAGAGAAGGTGCGTTGATACTGCATAGGAGATCGACTTTTGTTCGAGGGACGTTACTCGGGTTGGATGGCAGTCGGGTGGCTTTTATCAGCCTCGTCAAGCGGCCCTGCTTGAAAGGGACCTGGAACGATGACGCTCTGGCTGGGCGGATATTAGCGAAGACGTGATGGTGGTTGATGGAAGATGAACGGGAATCTGGCATGATGACTCCCCGTGGTTTATCAGCGTAACCAATCAAGGTTTACGGGGAGAAGGCAGTGTTCATCAGGCTTGCCTTGATTCTCCATAGATAGCCTGCACGTGTCCTAATTTAGGATCCCAACACGTTTTTTGCAGCGCAGCACCCACATGTTTCCAAGTCTACCCTTGAATGGGAACCCCACGAGGCGAGCGCCAGGTCCTATGCAGGGATGATGCCCCACTCTGGGTGCTCCGTTTTTCATACATAATGACTGGGATACCGTGGAATATCTACGATACACCCCAGTGAGTCCAATCATCGCCAACATGTCAGATCTGCTACAGCGTGTGAAGTGGGCACAAACGTACAAAGGCCCTCCAATTGCACTGTTTCCGCGTGCCACGTAATGCCGCAGCCGGGAACGCGATTCGACCATCCTAATATCGACTCAGGTGGCTTTCCAGAGTGCGTCAAACTGCAAATGCTGTCCGCCCTCAGATTGACAACTCCAATCATTTCCGTCGGCGCTCCAGAGCGTCCGAGTAGCTCCTGTCCCAAAACAGATATACTCAATTAAAGGAGAGTAGATGTGAATTTCAGCGGCGATTGCACGCTGTAGTATTCCAGTTGCTGGGGGTGCCTACGGAGTGACGTCGACCTCTAATACCCGAAACTGGCGCATAGCCATCAGTGCGTTGTGGAAGCGATATGACTTTGAGAGCACTCAGACAACCGTGCTAAACCACAAATGGGGGAGGGCGGCTTACGTTTCGAGGCAAAGGGAGTGGGATCGTGCCAATATAACGGAGTTGGGGACATGCTTTTGTAATTGATCGCAATACACCGAAAGTCAGGCCTTCTGGTAGGTGGAGTATGCTCAGGGCCCGAAGAGAAGAAGCGAGATGAGAAAGTCTTGAAATGAATGCCAAAATGTCGACCTCGGAATTCTTATCCAGGACGACTTGTAGATGTGTGTGTACAATGTGTTCCGCGGCTGCCAGAGGACTGTCCGGAGCTCGGGAAGACTACCCGCTTCCAGGTGTAGTAGGGGAGGGTTATCGAGCGGGCCGTCCACAGTGTGTAAGCTTTTGAGCTTATTTTGACTTTCTAAGAACTTGACTAGGTGCGTGTCCCAATAAAAGAATAGTCTTGCCTCGAACAGCTGGAATGGGATGTGAGCGATGTCGCTCAAGACCCAGCTGCTAGCAAAGGTAGAGTCTTGAAGGAAAACATACTCTAAGGAGTGCATTCTGGACAGTGCGAGCTGCAAAGTTGCTCTGGGATTTCGTCGCGCTGTGTACGCCTGCTGTCTGGGAGGAAACAAAAGGAGCGTACGTATAGACCCAGACGGCGCTGAGTTATGATCGATTGGCAGGCGTTGAAAGTGACCTGGATGCTCCCCGACATGATGACTTCGCGCTGGAGGTGCTTGCACGTGAGACACAGCGCAGCGAGATCGTTACGACCTGCCCATCGCACGATTCGACGACAAACGTCGGAGGTAATCGCGACGAGTGACATGGAAGATGAGCGTCCGAGTCGGGGATGCCAGCGAGCGCGCGTGGCCCAAAAAAGTGGCGAGGGCGTGTTTTTTCTTTCTTGTTTTGTCTTCCGACCTCCATCTGAATCGTCTGCTACAACCATGACCGCCGTCTCTCGCACTGATCTCTTGGCTTGGGTCAACGAGCTTCTCCAGCTCAACTACACAAAGATCGAGCAGTGCGGCACTGGCGCAGCCTACTGCCAAATCCTCGACTCCATCTACGGTGCGCCCCCCGTTTCGGATCGTTTCACAGATCTCCATCCTGGATCATGTCATCAACTCAACAAACCGCTTTCCAGGAGATGTTCCAATGACGCGAGTCAAGATGAACGCGAAACACGAGTACGAATTTGTCGCGAATTTCAAAGTCTTACAAAATGCCTTCAAGGCTAAAAAGATAGACAAGGTTCGTACAAGTGGCACGCACATGTTCATTTACTTCTGCTCACGGTCCTGCATAGCCCATACTCATCGAAAAGCTTGTGAAATGCAAAATGCAGTGCGTACACCCTCGTCCACTTTCACGATGGTCCCATCGTCACACTCGATCTGTGGCAGAGACAACCTTGAGTTCTTGCAGTGGATAAAGCGTTTCTGGGATTCGAACTATGGCGGTCAGGGCTATGACGCGGTGGCACGGAGGAAAGGTGCCCCCACAGACACCCCAGCCACCATCGCGCCTCTCTCCGGCCCTCGAAGTACCAGCGGTCTCGGCGCGACGGGTAGGTCTGGCGGAAAGACACCCATCAGTGGCCATCGGGCTGGTTCAACGCAGCCAAACGAGGCGGTCCAGAACCTCCAAGCCCAACTCCGCGAGATGTCCACTCTCATGGAAGGCCTAGAAAAGGAGCGCGACTTTTACTTTGCAAAGGTGGCCACCTCAGTTCACCGCGCTTCCTTTGCACTCACACTTGCCTTCCTAGCTTCGCGATATTGAAATTCTTGTTCAACAACAAGTCGAGGCTCTAGAGGCGGCAGGACAGCCAGACGAGACCCTTAAGGAAATTCAGAAGATTTTGTACTCCACCGAGGTAATCGCACCACGTCTCGGGTGACTTCCCTTTGCTGACCCTCCCCCTAGGATGGGTTCGAGGTTCCCGAGAATGCCGCGGCCGTCGAAGAAGAAACGTTCTAGCCCACAGTGTACACCACCCATTTCGAGGAAACATCCACGTCATACACACTAGTCATCTATTTTCTACCTTCACGGCTACCTTGACACGCTCATTTTGGTTTCTACTGTAGTATCTTGTCGGTTACCTTTTACCTTTCTTGACCCTGTCACCCCTTTTTAGCCCGAATTAGCATATGTTCTCTTTCGTCGCTCACTATAATTGTTCCGAATCTGCAATACATCTCATAAACCCACGTCATGCTCGCTCGACATATCGTCCGCAACTCATTCATCCGTTTTTTTTGGCATGCCTGCGCTTTTGAGATAAAGGCTACATTGATGCTACACAAATATAGGTGGTCGTGATCCAATCCGTCAAAGAAGAAATAATTGTAACAGCCATCGTCGTCGTGAGATCTAATTTGTCGTGCGACGTTCCAACTTCCCTGTAGGTCTAAACACGACACAGAAATCGCTGGTCGATCATCCATCTTGACATCAATAAAAGGACCGAGCCAAGTATCATGCTTGATCCCGCAAGTGCGATGCTGGCTGTGTACGCACCATGTTGTCGCTGGATCAGTGCACCTGCGATCGGACCCCCAAAGAGTGAACTGCGAGGAAGAGACACATCCGCGATGAGATAGGAGGACATGAGAAAGACAAGAGAAACGAAACGAAACGCACGGCACTGAGATGAGCGTGTACAGTGCGCCAATGCGCGTACCGATCTCCCGAATATCGGATATTTGCGCGACACATGGAGTAACGACCGAGATGAACGCTCCAGACAAGAGACCGTATAGGATGGCAAAGATCATGATTGCGACGAGGTTTTTGGCAAACATCCAAAAGACGAGACACAAGAGCCCGGAAAGGAAGGCCGAGGGACACAGGAGATTAAACCGCCCTATCTTGTCGGATAGCCAGGCTGGCGCCACGCGACCGACGACTCCACCTGCATTCAAGGCTGACAAAACGCAGAATGCAGCGTTAGGTGAGATGTGCAGAGACTCGGTGTAATCTGATATGTAGAAGTAAGGAGTGAACATGCCTAAGCGGGATCAGGGAGGATTGAGGAGCACAGCAGGCAAAGCAGGCACACCTAGGCAACAAAAGAAAGAGCCCAAGACAAGAAGTATGAACCGACGGTCTTGAATCGTCCGCGCATCCAAAACCAAACCCGACTTTTTTTTAACGGGGTGTTGAAACCTTACAGTAAGAATCCCAACGGCGCAGAAGACGGCGGTCATCAGTGCTGAGATCCTGACTGACCATCCGAAACCAACTGCGTCGAAAAGGTAACGAAGCATGATGGGATAGACGACTCCCCCTAAGCTGCTTTAAGTAATGATTCTCATTGCAACAGAAAATACGTTACCACAACCAGATCCGGCAGACACGATCCCTATAGCAGTAGCACGATATTCGTTGAAGTGCGTCGCCACACATGCCATTGTTGGATAAAAGCTAGTTCAGGGTCAATTGACAGTCGAGCGCAAGAGTGCAGAAACGTACATCATCGCGACGCCGAAACCGAACAGGATACCTTGAGCGAGCAAATACTCGTAATAATGCACAGAGACACTTGTCAGGACAAGACTGGAAACCAGAATGACTGATCCAGAACATAGTATCGGTGTAGGACCATAAGCATCAAAAACGCAGCCTATAGGTCCGCCCTGGGACAAAACGGTCATCCACGTACTTTCCAAGAAAGAGGAGGCGACGCACCATGAAGAAAAACGTCCACAGCTGCAAAGAGCCTATCCATGATATACTGAATAACGACTTGGACGCGAGCTGATGAGTTGAGTACCACGTTTGGAACGTTCCGAAAGCGTTGAGTTGTCCAAAAGAGCAGAACAAGACGAGGAACCCCCCAAAGACAGCTAACCAGGCTTTGCGTCTGTTATTCCCGTCGTCGTTTGTGTGTATCAAGGGCGTTTCGGGCTGCAGGGTGCTATTCCGTGGAGAAACTTCGCATGACACCCCCTCGAAGCTCGACTTGCGCGTTGGCAACGACGACTGCTTTTCAATATCAGCCATTGGGTTGGTTGCCCCGCTCGGTAGAATGAAAAGAAGAGATTACGGGGGGAGTCGCAACCTGAAATCCGTTAGAAACCGTGATCTATAAAACAGGCCGCGGAATAAAACGTCAGATCACGCTGTTTTAGTAGGCTTCCCGAAGAGAGACATGGAGATACCTAATATCCTTTCTGCACGGGGAAACACTCCGGACTCCCAGCGGGTATTATGCCAGAGCGCCACGAATCGGGCTGATCGAAGTCCACGAGCCCGTTCATTTGAAACAGGCCGAGTTGATTGTACTGCCTTGGGGCGGACTAGAGCCCTGATCAGTCGAAGTATCTAAGATGAGCCACAGACTCCGCACAAACCTATGTGTGTATAACCCTTTGCTTCCCCTCCCAGCGCGCTACCGAGTACGGGGAAAGGAGCGAAGCGTTGCTGTAAAACATCCTGTGTCAATGATGACATTTTCGAAGCAAAATTTAGTCTCTTGCATCTCCATCGCATCCGCCATCGACGGAACTGGAACGTTCCTTGACGGGAACCCGAATCCTAGACGCCTGAGAAGCCCGCATCTCGGGCATAAAGTGGGAACGGGGATCAGTATTTGTAATGCCTGAATTGTGAAGATTTGGGGGTGCGCGGCGCCAACGAGGGAGTGACAGAGTCGTGACAATGGGGAACGAGCTGGCCGTTAACAGGGGAAATGAGCTCCTCGCAAGGCCCATGAACTTGGTGTTCTGGAAACGGACTGTCCCGACTACCCAGGATAATTATAACGAGTCAAGCCGAGAACCGGCGAGGTCGTCAGACGAGTCATGTTCAGTCGCCGACGACCCAGGACGACTAAAATAACTATAACGACCGAGTCGGAGACTCCATCCAGGCCGTGGCCGCTGTTAGGCAACTCCTCCGGGAAATAAAGATAGGATCGTTGGATCCGATACGCTGACAGACCTGGTCGTCTGGGCTCAACAGACCGCCTTGAACGGGGTGATTCACGAGTATCGACCTGGCAATGGGGTGCCAGTGAAGTAACCCCAATCGTGCACTCCTCCGAGAGATAAACGTCGGCACACCACAGACCGCCAAGCATCGTAGAGCCCGCTATGCAAAACGAAGCGCTGGTCTCCTTTTACCGTATATGCGCGGTGCTGTAACGAAGGTCAGACGGTCCAGGAAAGTGGAGGATCCAATCATAGCATTACGTCGGTATGACTATCATCCAGTTATCCCGTCAAGCCTTACACCGCCGCCTTCATGCAGTTTCCTAGCCTTCAATTCTCGGTAATGTTTGACGGCCCTCTCCCTTTCCTCCTCCATCATAGCTCGTTGAGCCATGCTCAACAAACCTGACCGGGCCACATCGTTCTTTGTCGCACCACGCGGAAGCTTCCTCATCACTGGAGGTTCCTGCGCGATATCGTTAAGCCGGCGCGGAGCGGAGGTCGAGAGCACTTGAAATTCCTTCACGGCATCCCGAGCGGTCCCCTCGTTAACAGCAGCGGTTGACGGTGGGTGTGAACCCTTTTGCACCTTGTCCCCGCGTTGGTCCCGCTTTAGCATTTTTCGCGCCACTTCTTCTCTCCGCACTTTGCGCGCCTGCGCAGATGAATGCTGTAGTGCTGTTTTGATGAGAGGCATCATGCTGCTCTCCACTCGTCTGCAGGGCAATGAAAGTGTGCTCTTGTTGACACACCACGCGTTGCGAGCACCGCTCACCTGTTGAATTCGGGAACCGTTTCACCAGGCTTGATTTTCAGTTCCGTTCTTTCACCACCGTCTCTCACACCGCTCCCGCCGGAACGCCTCTTTTTCCGCTGACCATTGTCCTCGTCTGAGTTGTTGACTCCTTCGAGCTGGCGCTTCTTCCGATATTCTCGCCTGATTTGTCCGGCATCGAGAACACGTGAGACTGACTTCGGGATAGGCTCGTGTTCTATAGAGATCTTGGGGGCCAAATCGGTTGCTCTGCAAAGTGAATCGTTGACCATGTTTTTTTGTCAGTGAGGTGGTATCAGCTAGGACGCTGGAGTCTTGCGTACCGTCCAGCTTTCGCTCGTTCCCTTTCAGATCGTTTCCCCCGCTTATGAGGCATTTGACACGATAATGATGGAGGTGAAAGTCGTGGCGGGGAAAACCAGACAACGACAACGCTGTTTAAGCCAGCGTTGATATGAATTGATGTCAGGCCTTCACCATCACATACCTAATTTCGGTTGAAGTGGGGGGGTCAATATCTCCATTTATAACGCCATTACGAGGTCGACGATCCAGCGTCAAACAGTATATTATTTTAGTTCCAATATAAGCTACCCTCCGTGAACGTCCACCTGCCCAGCATGCATACAAAGCCAACAAAACCCATGACGTAGAGAATGACGATGGCTATTTCCTTGCGGTGTCACAATCACTTCACTTCTGTAAACAGGAAACAGTGACTCACCTAATTTCCGGTCCGGCCTCTGGCTGACATCGTAACCAGGCTGAGGGATACCCATAATGTTGCAAAACATGTGTGCTATGATTGGCGGAAATATAGATCCAGTACGAAGGAAAAGGTACGAAGAATAAAAACCGAAGATACTAGTATAGATAAATTGAAAAACTTGATCACATTGATGGTCAGCAAGGTTACTTATTGATTCAACGTTGTCCGGAACCTTACCTGTGCCAATCGCGGCGCGTTTCATGGCTGCAGGGGTGCGTCCATACCGATTGTACGTTTCCCAAGCATGATGTAGGTGTGCTATGTAAAAGGAGGCAAATCTGGTTCTAGATCTTTCCCTTGGCAAACAGAAGGGGTCCTCACCTGCTCCAAACAACAATGGGCTCAAAAAAATCATTCGCAGTCTCGATGTGCCCGCTAGGTGGTACACAGCAAGAACGCATGCTCGAAAGACAACTTCTTCTGTAATAGGGGCCTATAGCGTGGATGAGGTGTTTAGAAGTCAACACTGCGGCGTAACTGATGACATTCGAATGCTTACAAAAAAGTAGTTTCGTAGACCAGTAATCGAGAAGAGAAGGGAGAGAACATCTTCCTGAAAAGACCAATTACGCTGACCTGGCAGTGTCCCATGAACGAACTGCGCATAGAGTGGCCCGAGGAAGAGTAAAGGGGTTATAAGGTGCGGGAGAATGCTCGTGGAGGTAAAACCGAGGTGGATGATGGTCGTATGCAGCGCTGTTGAAGACTAGTATCGTTAGACTGACCAAGCGGGAACCAAACATGTAAACCTTACATTGCTTGATTGTACCGCCATTAAGAGTAACACAATTGCGCAAGACACGATGGTTGCGACGCTAACAGCGGCAAGGCGTGCCCGGATTACGTCTGGGTCGTCCCTCCAACGCTCATTGCCCAACTTAGGCCTCGCGAATCCGTAGTCAAGGTATGCATTTGTCTTGGAAAAGGAAAGTCGAGCATCCTTCGAGATATATATCGAACCGACGTAGCAAGCTACGAAAAGTGCAGCTAGGACATGGGCAGTGGATGTTAGAATCATGGCCATAGCAAGAATAAGATGAGAGAGACGTCTATCTGCAACCGACCGACTTTTCTATCCGTTTCTTGTGGTCAAAATTAAGTTTGATATTATTGTTCAAGCGCTCAGCTTTGACTGTGGACAGACTTCTGTCACTCCACCACAAATGTAGTTGCCAAGTTTGTGTTTGTGGGTCCCATGGGGAATAGATCGCGTGATCTTGACCAACAACAAATAGACACAAACAATTTCTTTGACCGCTCCGAACTATCCCGAAGTTGTTCCAACCTAGTTAACCACCTCGTTATGTTGCCCACTCTCGTTCGCCGCCAGTTTATGGGACTCATTCCCCCCAAAATTGCGACACCCTCTCACCTCGTGTGTTTTCACCATATCCTATTTCCTCCTGTACTAATTTTTTTTCCGTCTCAGTCTGCTGGTTCTGGTGAGGGTCTGGCACCCTTGGTGAACTTCTACTCCAAGCTCCCAAAGGGACGTGCACCACCAGCAACGTTTGACCCCGAAAAGAAAGCCCTGAACCGACTGGGTCTCACAATCCTCTTCTTCTTTGGTGTAGGATATACCATAGACTATAACAGTATGTTTTTACTGTCCTCTGGACCCGTAACTACCCCTGATAAGGCAACATTTCCTTTCTTTAGTGCACCTTAGTAAGGAGTTCATTCCATTGATCCACGGTCATCCTCATATATTTGACAGAGTACCACAAGAACCATCCCCACTAAGTGCATCCAAAGAACTTCCGAGAGTTTGTGCGGCGATCTTTGTCAACCACTTTAAATCGCTGTATTTCCTGCAATAGACAACCTCGTATTTGCATGTCTAGCTGAGAACAAGAACGGGTTCACACTGCCAAATGAATAAACACAAGCTGTTTCCCGTCAAATGAACGTGGCCTGTATCGAAGCGTTCATATGTCTGTGGTATCCAGATTGACACCATGGGGAAACGCCGGGATTGTGATACTTCGCTCAAAGTCAGGACTGGTTTTGTGAAGAACCCGTGGATGAGGGTCATGGACATACGTATCTTCCATTTTCTATCGTACCCCCAAGCCAAACACGTTAGACAGCAGTGTGGGGTTGATTGCTCTAGTCATCAAGCTGAGGTTTTCTAGTGTGCCCCCCATTCTGATCACATCTAAACTCACTTTCAAGGTTTGACTTTCAGGACACTGAGTGTGTTGTCAGAAATTAGCTGACTGGGGCCTAACCTCGTTAGCTGCGATGTAGACCTTCGATCATGTGGGTATCACACAAATGGACCATTCCTCCGTCACACGATGAGCCTCCGCTTCTAAAATGACACTATTAGCATGCATTGATTGATACAGGTATGGTGCAGTCATGCTAGTCCCATCTGAATAATGATGACTGAAGACATGAGATAAAGTGGTCATCCGCGCCGCCGGTTCATCGCCATCCGGCACTGGAAGCAATACTCGTTGACGTCGTCTATGGATCGTTGAATCTCCTCGCCGAAGTTCTATTTTCACCACAATCATCATCAGGCACCGTTTCCACGGACATCTGACAAATACTCACCTTGGTGCAGTTCGGATGTTTACAGTTGGGAGGATGCCGGTAGCTACGTTCACACCGCATCGAGTCACAATCCATGATTGCGACGACAAGGTGCCGTTGAAAATGCTGCAATTCGGCTTAACACCCTATGTAGAGGTCTGAAACGGATCGTCACCGCACACCACATTTTAGCCAACGCGTTCCTTCTCTGTGAATGGATATTTAGTTCCCTTAGTAGTTGACAGCGATGAGCCGCGTAATCCTCACGCTACTTGTCGGCACATGATTAATCGATGCAGGGAGGTCGCGGGAAAGAGCAATGGACGTGTATGTAGTGGGGGATGAAGTTGTGGGACCCTGGCGTACTCAGCCGCTCGGCTTTATAGGCTTCTAGCACCGGAAGCCAATAAGCATGTCGAAAACACTACGTAGTCGTCCATATTCGTCCTAGAAAAGTCCCCGGACATGCGATCTAAGGGTCCCACATGCCAACTTGCTGTATTCCGGTTCCTCCAAGTCACATCGGACGGAACGGAGGCACGTTGTTCTTCCTAGTGCTCATAACTCGAAATATTGAATCAGCGTGTTTGTCATGTGGCTAGATCGAAAATTCTTAATCAGAACAACGCTTACAGTAGCTCTGAATTGATCTGACTATAAGCAGCTTCCCTGACCATTCGGAACAAAAGATAGTCGCCCCGGGAACCCTGACGTGTATCGGCTCCACCGGCTGTTCTTTCCTGTCCCCAGTCGGTGCGATACAGCAACCCGTATCTGCTGAATCGACTTGTCCATACCCTCGAACGCGTAGGGCCACCAGGTGCTTGCTCCATGATCCGTAATTCATATCCTCTTTATGCCGTGTATGTGGAGCGAGCTCGTGGCGCAGACCGTCCCGAACACTATCAACGCCAAATCAATGCCACTGTCATGGTGTACTTGCATCTTGCAAAGAACCGATTTATGCGATATCTTGAGGTTTTCCAGAGATCGTCTCCCACGGCCGGCACGCTTCTTGGTGACATCAACATGACAGATGGATCTCGAGGGCGCGCCCGTGGGTCGCCAAATTGTGAAGAACGTGTTCAGGCCATTTCACTTTTGAGACCCTGCCATGGGATACCGTACTGGGCGCATCACATTTTTGCTCTTTTTCAAGTTGCGCACTCCCAGCCGCCATATCCTTTCTAGCTGCTGATCTTAACCACAGATGTTCATTAGCTTAATGTGGGGAGATAACATTGAGCCTATAGTTACTAATGCAGAAAGCTGATTATGCCAGCCTCCACACCAGATGCCTCGTGATCTGTTGCGCATCGCCAGTGCCTGGTATAGTGTCAACGCGTACCTGGTTGTACCTGGTAAAGCCTACGGGGGCACAGAGTGTAGGTCGCCATGAAAACTCACCGACTTTGCAGTTCTTGGAGCACCGCACGCGATCTATCCGATAGGCTTCCACGTCCGTTCAGCCAACACGACCCAACAATGAGCGAAGTTCTAGAATGCAGTGTGGCATAGGTTACAAGTTTGTATCCGTCGGCGTAGTTATCGGGCCGATACTTCGTTACTTACCTACTATGAAGAGACAACGAACCAATTATGCAAAGGCTCCGACAACGAAGATTACGAATCAGAGCAGGATCATTGAACCAGTGAGGGAAAACGAGGTGGCACATACTACTTATTACACAAAGGCATTTTCTGCATGCTCGGATCCGAATAATTCCAGGTAGCTATCCTGTTCATTCGTGAGCATAGTAATTGCCTACAATTGGGTTGGGTCTCCTACCTTTGGATCCACTCTGCAATGGACACGAGGAAGACGCATGGAAACGAGGTGGCGGAGCGGTGGATGTCACGGCGCGCCGCGATACTTATTCTTACCATAAATCTGAAGGAACAGAGATCTGATCAAAAACTCGTCACTCTCACTGGCAGGATATATTCGGACTCACAATCTGAGGTGGCCACTGACCTGTGGCGAGACACGTTTTCAGCTCACTCACTACGTCACAATGAACCTCCATTGACAGCACTGAACAGTGCCGTTCAAGCGTTGCGGTGGGCGACATATGTAAATCTATCACGAATATCGTCACCAGGACGCTGATAAGGGACCCGTTTTGGCTACGTCATCGCACGCACGATAAATTGGCATTTGCGCTGAGGGGTTCGGCAAATGCCGGGTACTATATGTAAGCTGATAGTAATCGCACTGGGAGTTTGATGGATCATTCCGAGTTAGTGGTATGAGCATGCGTTTTCAAGATCATATTCCATCATTCGAGACACTGCTCCACTGCCAGTTGATTGGAACTTGTCTCCCTTTTTTGTCACGACTCGTTATCAAGTGGGATATATTTCTTGACAGGTTTCAGGTTCAACGCTCACGTTCAAGGGCCTTAGCCTCAACCCCTCTGAGTGACCAGTAATCGCAAGCAAGGTATCAGAAAATATAGATATATTAGACTCCATCTCCTCACACACATGTGCAGGTCCAGTCTGCAACACTTCTGTCAAGATCCGATGTCCCTCCCGAGATTTACTGTCTCCCTATCAGATGTTAGCGAGGGAGAATCGCGTAGCGTGAAGCGCATTTTCGTCCACCCAGATAGCTTGAAAATCCTCAAATCATGTTCCGGCGATGTGATCGCCTTATCGCGGGGAGATAACGACAATGCAGAAAAGGTAAGAAATGGCAAGGGTGGAATTATGTTATCATTATCATGGTATTTTCGAAGGACTCATTTTTCACAGGACTTCGCAATTGGGGTGTTGTGGCCGTCTATAGACGTTTCACAGACTGGCGAGTACCACGTTCTGCGATGACTGGGTTGTCGTATTGCTAAACTTGACCCTGATCACGGGTATTTCTTGCATCCAGTTGTCCTATCATCTCCTTCGTTGCTCCTCACGGCACGCCTTCAAGAAGGTGATGAAATCCAACTTTTTCCCTTACATGGTAAAGCCGCCAATAAGGACAAGTCTTTCCTGCCGTCATTGCGTGATGCTCGAGAAGCCGCATACATACGTCTTACGGAAATTTTTAGAGAGTCGGTTAGGAGTGCTCAGACCAATATTCCTGATTCGGGGAAGCGCAGAGATTGGCTTACAACTCTACTGCGCGAACATCTTGGTAAAGTTCGATGACCACGATTATTCAGGCTGACATGCTGACCTGTACAAATTCAACGAAATATAGTTGGACTAAAATTCATCACCTCTTCCCAGATCGTGGAGGTTTCGTATGAGGGTCAACCTCGTAGATTTTCAATCGATTCCATATCTGCGCGCTCACCCGGGACAGGTGACCTTGTCAGTTCCATTACCGAGGAAGTCAAATCGTTTTCCTTCCATTCCCAGCCACACTTGTGGACAGTAGGATGGGATACACATGTCTGCATCTTGGAAAACAACACCGATCGTCAGGTTGACCATCCTCACAAGGTGAGCTGTGATCAGACTCTCGGGCTTGGGGATTATTGAAAAAAAAATACTTACACGTGTATGTTATTTCAGCCAGATATCGAGACTCTTGAGAAAACAACATTATCCGACGCCTACGCCGCAGTCGGAGGGCTCGACAGAACGATTGCGGAGATCCGAGATTTGATTGAGATTCCTCTTACAAGGCCGGAATTGTTCATCCACTTTGGTGAGTCATACCCGAGAGGTGCCTATCACTTAGCTCACTATCTATCCGATCTTCTAGGTCTAAAGCCACCACGAGGAATCTTGCTCCACGGCCCCCCTGGAACTGGAAAAACGCATTTAGCACGTGCCATTGCTGCCTCTACGAAATCTTCTGTCATCATCATCAACGGTCCGGAGCTATCGTCGGCATACCATGGAGAGACTGAAGCGCGACTCCGAGAGGTCTTCTGTAATGCGCGTGCCAAAAGTCCGTGTATCGTCGTTTTGGATGAGATTGACGCCCTAGTTCCACGACGCGAGGATGGCGTCGGTGGAGAAGTTGAAAAGCGAGTTGTTGCGACTTTGCTTACAATAATGGATGGGATGGAAGACGAGGCGACCAGTGGTACCATCAAAAGGGTTGTTGTGATCGGGACCACAAACCGCCCAAATGCAATTGACCCTGCGCTTCGACGGCCTGGAAGGTTTGACAGGGAGTTCGAGATAGGTAAGCACTAAATAAATCTAATATTCATCTCGCGTGCTTCCGTGCTATATTAGGTGTACCGGATGCCGAAGCGCGTTTGGCGATCCTGAAGGTTCTACTTGCCAAAACACCTCATTCTGCATCAGAGTCGGACCTCCGTGCTGTTGCGGGTCGTGCGCATGGATATGTTGGAGCCGACTTGAGCGCGGTCGTCCGCGAGGCAGGTACTCTTGCAATCAAACGATGGGTGAACACAAACATATCGTCGGGTTCAAGCGGAACAAAAATACCTACATCTCTGAATCTCACCATTGCAGACCTCTCCGATGCCTTTCCGAACGTTCGCCCGTCTGCTATGCGTTCTATCTTTCTGGATTCACTACCCGTGAGGTACTCTGATGTGGGTGGTCAAGCGGTTGTCATACAGAAACTACGGGAAGCTGTCGAATGGCCTCTACTCCATCCAGAAGCCTTTGAGAGACTAGGCATACGACCGCCAAAGGGCCTTCTCCTGTATGGACCACCTGGATGCAGTAAAACAGTCCTTGCACGTGCCTGTGCGACAGAGAGCGGGGTTAACTTTGTGGCCGTAAAGGGACCCGAGGTAGGTGATCAGACAATTTTGACACGCCACCTAACTTTGTCTTCAGCTCCTGAGCAAGTACGTGGGTGAATCTGAGAGAGCAGTGCGTGAGATATTTAGGAAAGCTCGTGCTGCATCTCCATCTATCATATTCTTTGTTCGTCTCTTCCACCTACCCGCATGCGACCGCTGATTCACTCCACTGCGCTAGGACGAGATTGACGCACTCGGTACATCTCGATCCGACTCGGAAAAAGGGAATGCATCGTCCCACGAGGGTGTGCTCACGAGTTTGTTGAATGAAATGGACGGCGTCCAGGAACTAGTTGGCGTCACTGTCCTTGCGGCCACCAATAGACCCGATGTCATCGTAAGACTCTGCATGCAGCGTGGTTTGTGAGACTTGCTCAGGATTTTTTTCATCTTGAAGGATCTGGCGTTACTGAGACCTGGTCGCCTCGATCGTATCCTGTTCGTTGGTCCGCCTGACCAGCAGGGCAGAGAAGAAATATTGCGTATTCGGACAAAGAAGATGAGTGTTGAGCCGGGGTTCGATATCTCCAAAATTGCTACCATGGTTAGTAGCCTTCCTTTAACGTATGCCGTTTTGATCTAAATTTCCCAGACGAATGGTTGCAGTGGAGCGGAAATTACGGCGCTCTGCCAAGAAGCTGCGCTGTTGACAATGCAAAAAGACATTCACGCACCGCACGTAAGTCCTCCGGTTGTTCTCTGATAGCTAGTAGGACGTCGGATCAAATTTTTCAGGTGCCACAAACCGCTTTCGAGGAAGCCGCCAGGTTGATCCGAAAGCAAATTACATCTGACATGATGCAGAAATATGACGACTGGAGTACTAAAATGTATGGGTTGAAGAGTGTTTGAAAGGTATCAGGGATAAACATGACTTAGTCTACTTGTACTACAAGGATTCAATTGCTACTAGGTTACCTTGCTCTTTTGTCTTTGTTCTGCAGACTGTGCGCAGCAACAAAGTTTATTTGCCCGGTTCTTGTGGCCAGAGAAGTCAATACTCACTCGATCTGCATAGATACTGGAAATGCATCGACTGCGATGTTGACCACCATTCTTGAGTTTATCTTGAACATCCGTCTAACAGATTAATTTACTGAGCCTCGGGTGTTGCACTGTCGGAGACCAACATGTAAATATGTTCTTTGTGACCGGCAAAACGCGCCGAGCTCATAAGAGCATGAATGAGCCACTCGGTATCATTATATGGTGCTACCGCTTAACGTAGACCTTTGTCCCAAAACATGCATCCTAGCGAGTATATAATCTGACTGGATACCGTTTCAAAACTGACATTGCTTCCATTCCACGACATCTTCCCGGTTCTCTTCATCGCTGGTGCCATCTTGCTGATTCATGCATACCAACATCGAGCTCGCCATCAACGAGCTCATTCTCTCGAACAAGGATATCACACTGACAAATGCACTCCTTGCCTACGTTCAAGAAGCAGGATTCAAAGATCTGTCCCCCGATGCGCTCATCGCGTTTGAACGCGCGTTGGAAAAGTATCCGATACACTCTGGCGAGCCACGCTCTGTCTTGGTCAAAGAAATTTCCGGGATATCCGCAGAATATTGGGCCAAAAGATTCGAAACGTTGACCGATGTCCCCTGCCCATTGTGTGATGCGTGTTACTCGTCGATTGTCCACCCTCAAAGGGTAGGGCAAGGCAAGGGGCCCGCATGCGCACATCCATTAGAGGCGAAGAACGCGTCAAAGCGCCACTGTAGGTCTTCGTGTACGACAATCCTAATTCGTTAACGTCGGTGGTTCCTTAGTGACATCGAAGAAGGGGCGTCGCGTGCGTGCGAAACGAGACAATGTGCCAGCTGCACGTTTCGATCCCTATGCGCCCTCCACCAGCGCCATCATGTTGTGATTTGCCGAGCATTATTTTTCTCCAGTGACCGCGGAATGACAATGAATGATCATACCACTGAACCATGATATTCGTTTCGTACCTCGTACCCTGACACATACGCCCCCCCTCATCATAACCGCCACGTATTGTCTGATTTCTTTCTGTGAAATGTAAACGTAGTTTATCGAGATTCTCAATTACACATTGGTGGGTACTTAACTCACAGGTCAGGAGTGCTCTCTCTGCACATATGGATTCCAGTGTATAGTCGTTCGTGAATTGCTCAGCGAAAATCTCGCATGAAACATTACGGTGGATCTCGCTGACGCGTCTCATCAGGTTCTCCCTTATGTCGGCCCGGGGAAGCAGCATTCCGTATCCAGTGGTTGGGGATTTTGCAGCATTGCAACCCATTAGCCATTAACAAGGGAGGGAGTCGATGGTCCCCTGTGTCCGACAAGCATCGCATGTCAACCCATGCGGCAAATGCCGAGCACAACACTTGCAAACTTTTTTTTTCTTTTTCTTCACATTTCGACCCAGTCAATTGGCTTGTTGGGGGGGATTTTTTTTAACCTTCGATGAGCCTCATTCCCTGGGTAGATAAATATCCATTCTCGTACGGGCAAATTCTAGGGTTGTTCCCGGCTTTATCTCTACGGGACTCGTCCTGCATTGCGAGGTTGAAACATTTCAATGGCGGTAATACTTCCCTTGATAATCGCTGTCTCTTAATGGCTTACATAGGTACGTACAATAAGCAAATGTCTTTCAAATATGGCTATTTACGCTCTGTAAAACACCAGTTCGGCACCTCCGGAGCCTCGCGCTTGGGACACACATCAAGCAAAAGCTGATAACGAGATGGATGAATTGATAACAATTAATAATGCCATCGTCGAGCCCACTTCAAGGTCCTAATTTTGAAAACGTAGTCAAAGAATAACTCATGATCTCTTTATTAGCGCTCACCCGTCGGTATGTGCAAGTTGCAGATGCTAATATACGACGCATTGGGTAGATGACCTTTTAGACAGACTTCATGCGTATGTTCTACGCTCAAATCAGGGGATTTACCACTACCAAGAGGTACCCCATGGAGTTGCTGTTGCCGAGCGATGCCGATGGCCATGGCCATCCCGCCCGCCGATAAGCCAAGTAACGTTTAAATTTACCTCGTGACTTTGACATGGCTCATAATCTTTTTATGACATTGGTTGGCTCATCTCCAAAGGAGATAACCCCTTCCACGGTTGGTCCATCTCTGTCGACCCCTGCGGCTGTCTGGTTTTCGTGTTCCTGTAAGTGCAAGCAACAGTTATGACCATATAACATGCGCACTTGGGGTGTCAATATCACATCAGTAACGCCGGGGCCGTGAACACCTAGGCCCGACCTAGGCCTGCTTTTATCATGCTGAATCGGATATCCTCGGCCGAACTAACTTTACTCTGCTCCTCGGAGCATGTAAATGCCGGTCCAGCTATGTCACGATATGGTCCTGGGATGCACGACATTTAAAGCTGGCTTAGCTTTCCTCACTTCCCCAAAATATTCCACCTGCTTTGAGACGCTCATGAATCATGACCCAGGTTCCAGACACCCAGAGCACAACATTGACCTTGGCCGACAGTGGCCTCACAGGCAATAATGTGAATTCCACCTCGACGTCTACTCCTTCAACAGCTCCCGAAGGAGTGGTCAAGCTAGATATTGAACATGCACTCGTGGAAGATGATCCGCGGAGTTGGTCGTTTGCTAGAAAGGTCGGTCTCTTATCAGGACATACGCTCGAACGCGATTGACATCACTGATCAACCGAAGAATGCGACTTTGGTCATCATATCAGGGGCCTCCATGATTGCGGGCTTATGTGCGAACATTCAGAATCGTGGGTGGTTCCCTCTTCAGTTAGGAACATCTGGACTTGACAATCTAAATTCCAGCCGCAAACTCCCAAATCGAGCAGGAATTGCACGCAATCGCATCGCAAATTAGCTTGAGCTTATCTCTGTTTATTCTTGTGCAGGGAAATTTTCCTGTTATATGGAGTGCAGTCAGCGAGATTAAAGGGAGGAAGGTGCATGATCTTGTGATGTTATGTCCGTAATGCGTACACTGATCTGTTGTTGTCAGCTCGTCTACTTGTTTTCTATCACATTGTTTACTGTAGGCTCAATCATTGTGGCGATTTCGAAGACTATAGGGCTTGTCATTGGCATGCGAGTAGTTCAGGCGGTTGGGTAGGCAAATTCATTTCGTGTTGCTCTTTCTATCTTATGAATCATCCACTTAGCTCGAGCGCTGTTATTGCCATTGGTGCTGCAACACTCGCAGATATTTACGATCCTCATGAACGAGGGACGATGATGGGCATTTATTACTCCGCACCTCTCCTGGGCCCTTCGATCGGGCCCATTCTAGGTGGTGGATTGACTCAGGGCTTGGGTTGGCGCGCCGTCTTCTGGTTTCTGGCAATCTGGGGAGGCGTGATATTTTCGGCGTTTTTCTTCCTGTTCAAGGACACCTTTAGAAAGGAACGGAGCTCGACATACCAGCGTGTCCTACAAAAACATGTACATAAGCTCCTGCAAGAAAAGAATGCCACCCGAGGGGAACGACCTGGGAGTGAGAAGAAAACCTCCGAAGAGGGAGGATCTGGTGCGCAAACACCCGGAAGCGATGTGGAAGCACAGCCTGGGGTCATTCCAGAAGTTGTTATCAAAGAGGTCAAGTTGTCGCTCGCAGACATTAATCCATTTCCTCCCTACCTACGGATCCTGAGTCGCTGGAATAATATTGCTATTCTGATCCCCTCTGGTGCGTGTACAGCGAACCTAAGCTTGATAATTCTAACTTGTTATCCTTTCAGGACTTCTGTTTGCATTTAGTTTCAGCATCACATATACCTGCGCAAGGACTCTATCACTCCGTTATGACTATGACGCTATGACCACTGGATTAGTGCTGCTTGCTTACGGAATTGGTTGGTACAATCAGTCTTCTTAAAGATGATCTCGGAGTCAAACCTGTATTTGCTTTACCTTTAGGAAGTATCCTAGGCAGCGTCTTAGGTGGGCGGTGGTCTGACAGGACATTTACTCAGTTGAAAGCTACAAACGGGGGAGCCAGCTATCCTGAGGTGAGCGAGGTCATTCTTCAGCGATTGAGCGATTATGCCGAAAATTGTGTCATAGATGAGACTGGAAAGTACCAAACTTGCTATGTGGTGGTTACCTCCTGCTGTAATTGGGTATGCATGGGTCTGTCAACAGCACGTACACGTTTCAGCGATCTGCGTGATGCTATTCTTGTGCGGGTTCTTTTCCATGTACGTCGCGCTCACTTTTTCTTTTGTGCGCATCTGACACTCTCGTGGATGTTTAGATGGATATATGCTAGTACTTTGGCATACATTGTTGATGCCAATGTTGGTCTGTCGTCCAGTGCAGTGGCCACCAACAGCTCTTTCCGCGGCTTATTTGCGTTCGTCGCTGCAGAAATTGCAGTTCCACTACAGGTGAGTTCTCTAAGGTATGATATCAGGTCATTTTCACTCAGTTGTTGAACAGGATGCTATCGGTGACGGAGGGTTGTATACCTTGTGGGCCGGCTTGATGTTGTTGACGGAACTGATGATATTACTTGTGCTTTATAAAGGTAAGGGGTGGCGCGAGAGCTGTATCAATGCAGAGCAGCGAAAATCTGGATCATGATTAGGTATGGGTTACTATAATGTAGATAGACTAGATGCGGCGATCTACTTACTCAGAGATGAGGCTTAGGGATAATCAATCAGAGTAGTGGAATCGGTGAATTAGGTGCCGGCTAGCGGAGTTCCGGACCAATGAATCTGAATTTGAGAAGCATTGTTCACGCGCTTACTGTATATTCTTGCGACACGTTCTGCTCACAAACTTGATAGAGTAGAAGTCACCATCCTGCACCAATAGTTGCTGATTCTCCGAACGACGTAAGATTGGGCAGAAAAAAAGATGGTAACCGACACCAAACGTCCTCCATGGAAATACGCGATTTTACACATGTGAGCGGGCTAATATATGCGTTGTGAGAAATAACATTTACTTTCAGTGATTCCCTCGAGATAGTAACGCGAACTGTGTCACCAGGGACGCAAGAGTAGGTCCATTGGTCTACCTTGGTCTACCCATGCGTTCGTCGCTCATGAAAAACAGCTTGAAGATGTTACCTCTTTCCGAATGAACCTCGATGCTTCGGAAGCTGGAACCCACATCTCTCTTTGACCTGTGGAAATAATATTCAACTCGCTGAAGTTCAAGTTCGACAGAAAAATCCAGGTCGCTCTGTACCCAGACAACTTGTGGATAATGACGCGGATGGCGTGTGATCAGACCATGCGATCTTGTTTCCTCCTATCGCATTGGCCCCAGACCACTCTTCTTCAACGAAATCATAAGCTGCCTACCCAGTTTTAGCGTCGAGGGTGGTTCGTTGGATGGGTTAATATGGTATAACGAGAAAAAACGTGCTTGTTTTTCCTACTGGGAGAATTTCGAGGGTGTATCTTCCTAGAAGATATGCTGAAGAAGGGAACTACACGATACATTGGACAATCCCGCTACTGTGAAGTGAGTGTAGTTCACTCCGAATTCCATACGTTTAATTACATTCCAAAGATTTGCACGTGGTGCCGACGCTGGTATTCCTTGGGTGCATCCCTATGATGTCATGTTCATCTTCGTTCTCATTGGTCCCCGCTCTCCCCTCGCAGGTATATAATCCAGCCACCCTCCATGCGACCGCGCTCCTCTTTACCTCTTGTTTCTTCCACCATCACTATCTTCGACGCCTTCACATTCGTTACCAACATTACTATCGGTATGATCCAACTCGGTTTCCACTTCACTCTTCTTCTCGCTCTCTGCCTTGCGGTCGCGGCACATCCTGCCACCAATGTAATAGTGGCGGAGGTTGGTCCATCTGTTGTGATGTCGTCTCCTTGTTCACGCAGCCTGCAGCACGAGGCATCTTACAAACACTCCCGCCGCTTTCATCGCGCTAGGATCTACAAGCCACGTTACGAGAATGGGCAACACCATCCAGGATACCCAACCGCGACCTATGATGATGGACACTTCGATCTAACATACCCGACGGCACCGCATACCAACGAGCAATATGCTGCCCCATCTCAGAGTCCCAGCGTACCACAGGGCAGCGCCGGCTCTATCAACACCGCTGACGATCAGCACCATCCCGGTTACCTGGACGCCACGTACGACAATGTACAAGTTCACGAGCGGCCCACGACGTACAACGAGAAGTACGTTCCTCAGACTGCCGACCAGGCGTCGCCGTCGTCCAACTCTCCTGTCGCTGTTAAGACCCTTGTGGTTGCGATTGCAGAACTGCCGACCTTGTCTACCCCATTGGCCACCTCATCCCCCACTACGACGACTGCGACTTCTGGTACGCCAGAAATTCCTGCTCTTACGACGACAACAGCTAGTGCAGAAGGTGCACCACCAGGGATCCTACACGTACCCGCTGCTGCTATTGCCCCCATAGATCTAACCACGGCAACTACCGCCTTGTTTGGTGCAACGGGCTCTGCAACAGGGATTTTGAGAGCAGCGATACCTGCAGGCACCACTGTCAGCACCTCGATCGTTGGTTTAGCGGTTCCGACGAGTGCTACAACCGCCACTACGGGGACAACGTCTGGGGACACAGCAGCCGCGACGGCCACATCGACGGCCACGGGAACCCTACCAACGACAGCCAATATCGCTGGAGGCGTCAAGCAACCACAAGATGACGATCCGATTTACCGCGTTGGGAGGAGCCGTCAAAAGCGCATCGACGTTGGTCAGTATTACCCCGATCTCAGGTTCGACAACAAGTATCATCCCGGGAAGAGTCAAGAGAAACGTTTCGATGAGGGTCAGCACCTCCCCGATCCCGAGTTCGAGGACAGCCAGCACCACCCGAATAGCAACAATGGTGAACATCACCTCAGGAAGGGCAGTCAGAAGCTCTCGAATGACGACCGATACTACCCTTCCTCCATATACGGCGATGACGGAAAATACCACTCTGGAAAGCGCAGCAATAGACATATCCCTGTTGCCTAGAATAGAGGCTAGAGGTCTTTTTCACACTTTACTTTGGGTCATGTATAACATTCATTCTTCGTTCAACCTAATATGAGTTCTATATTGTGGACCGGGATGGCTCGGTCTTGTGGAGATGTGAATTATTTGGCTGGAATTGGTACCCCCGTTTTGCTCCGCGCGCGTGCAGCGTATATCACCCGAACAGATATTTCTCTGCAGTCGTGCAGCAGGTATTCGCAACTGCAAATATGCTACCCGTGATCTCAAACATTCGTGTAACCGGTTCAGCACATGAACGTTGAACGATTGGCTTGCTAAAAGGCTAAGCTCCGGTGTTCAGTCATTTACGCACCACCTCAAACGAATATGACAACACCCTTCGGATTTTATGTACGTCGTGTCAACGGGCCAAGTTCAAGCTTCAATCTTGGGGCTCGTTTCAGCCGAATAGAATTCTCGAAACGACCCGATTCAAAGTTCATCCCTAATGTTACGTTACAAACCTGCAGACTTGTTGCGTTACCGTAGAACTTTTTCAGTAAACTAGCCACAAAATTTCCTTTAGTAGCGCAAACCCGAGAACGTGTGGACAATGGATATAGTGCGGTTCGGAAGCCTCGTTCACATGTAATAAGTATAAGCGTCGGAAAAACAGTGTGAAGGTGGGTGCGCGTTTCGCAGGGCGACGCTGGTGTCGACAGTTGGGATTGTCGCCGACTGGGGAAAAGATTGATTGATTATTAGGTAATGTATGGTATCGGCGTCCTGCGTCATTCAATTGGAGTTGTACATATATAAGTAATTGCTGCCACCCGGTTCGTGAATGTGGCATACGATGTCCTTTTGTTTCAACAGGCCTTCTGTATCTCCCTCTACTCCAACCGGAGCACTCGACATGCCCGCTGTCAAGCCCTGTGCTACTAGTACGGACTTGGAGCAGATACCTCAGCTAGAGCCACTTGGCGGTCCCAGCGAACCGAGTAGCGAGACCAGTTCAGCGCACGATCCATCATCAGCGACGGTCTCGTCCTCGCCCCCGCCTTTCCCCGGAATACCACTCCTATCGACCGCCACGCCCCCATCAGACCGAAAACCCGAGCATGACACATGTCAGCTGATGAAAAACTTAACGGAACCAATGAAGCTCAGTCTCGTACTTGAGAACAAGGGCAATGTCGCCCGCGACCATCTAGCTTCCGAGCGAACCTACCTCGCTTACGTGCGTACTAGTCTCGCATGCGCTAGTGCAGGTGTCGGTGCGTGTTCCGCCGCGCGCGTTGTTGCCATTCGCTCACTCCTGACGGTGATGCAGCGCTGGTCCAGCTATTTACCCTGACAGCGTCGAGCAG